>JAODAL010014127.1:0-88558 GCA_025379985.1 Phyllomedusa bahiana
GGGAAACCCAATCCACAATTGGGCCAGGCACCACCTTTACCCGGCTGGCTGTTCTTCTGCAGGTCATACATACAGGCAGTGTAGAGCCAATACCACAAGTCTGGCTCAGCACCACCTTTAACCCTGGTCGGCTGTTCTTCTGCGGGTCATCATAAGGGAAAGTGTAGAGCCAAAACCACAAGTCTGGCTCAGGCACCACCTTACCCTGGTCTGCTGTTCTTCTGCAGGCCCATACCATACAGGCAGTGTAGAGCCAATACCACAATCTGGCTCAGGCACCACCTTTACCCTGGTCTGGCTGTTCTTCTGAGGTCATACATACATGCAGTGTAGAGCCAATACCACAAGCCCTGGCTCTGGCACCACCTTTACCCTGGTCTGGCTGTTCTTCTGCAGGTCATACATACAGTGCAGTTTAAAGCCAATGCAACAAGTCTGGCTCAGGCACCACCTTTACCCTGGTCTGTTCTTCCCCCGGGTCCATACATACAGGTGCAGTTAGACCAATCCACAAGTAGGCTCAGCACCACCTTTACCCTGGTGGCTGTTCTTCCCAGGTCAAACATACAGGGATTAGAACCAATCCCACAAGTCTGGCTCAGCACCACCTTTACCCTGGCCTGGCTGTTCTTCTGCAGGTCACCAAAAGGTGCAGTGTAGAGCCAATACCAAAGTCTGGCTCAGGCACCACCTTTTCCCTGGTCTGGCTGTTCTTCTGCAGTCATACATACAGGCAGTGTAGAGCCAATACCACAAGTCTGGCTCAAGGCACCACCTTTACCCTGGTCTGGCTGTTCTTCTGCAGGTCATACATACAGGGCATTGTAAGCCAATACCACAAGTCTGGCTCAGGCACCACCTTTACCCTGGTCTGCTGTTCTTCTGCGGGTTCATACATACGGGGCAGTGTAGAGCCAATACCACAAGCTGGCTCAGCACCACCTTTACCCTGTCTGGCTGTTCTTCTGCAGTCAAACATACATGGCAGTGTAGAGCCAAACCACAAGTCTGGCTCGGGCACCACCTTTACCCTGGTAGGCTGTTCTTCTGCAGTCATACATACAGGGCAGTGTTAAGCCAATACCACAAGTCTGGCTCGGGCCCACCTTTACCCTGGTCTGGCTGTTCTTCTGCAGGTCAACATACAGGCATTGTAGAGCCAATACCACAAGTCTGGCTCAGGCACCACCTTTACCCTGGTCTGGCTGTTCTTCTGCAGGTCATACATACAGGGCAGTGTAGAGCCAATACCACAAGTCTGGCTCAGGCACCACCTCTACCCCGGTCTGGCTGTTCTAATTGTTCTGCACTTAGGTTTGGCATTAAAGAAACATAAATGTGTCTAATTCTATGAATGCAGTGCAATGCCCCCAGAACGCCCCAAATCTTTGGCGCATTAAACAGTGTTGTGCAGGCGCTTATGCCAAAGTTTTGAATGCGTCTGTTCATACATCTATAGAACTGGTCTACTACAGCTTTTTGACTCAGTATAACGTTTTGTGTATATTCTATATATTCATTTATATGTATATGGCCACAATTATATGTATTTTATGGTAGAGTATTGGGACCCTAGAAGGTATAGGTGAAATGTGTTATCCTCTGGTTTTTTTCCCTGAATGTCTAAGCCTAGAATCTATTCATGGTGTCAGGGATTGTTAAATTGTTCAGGCACCAGACCAGAAATAGCTAAAATCTCTGTCGTGTTAAGGGGCCGTCCCCACGGCCGCGGGGGGGACTTATTTTCTCCGCGATGAGCGGAGAACAGCCCTCCCCCTCCCATTGAGATGCACATATTCCGTCGGAAACCGGACGGAAGATTGTGCATGTTCAATGTATTGTCGCCGGCCCGCCAGCGACAAATCCGCCGGGCGGACAACCCTGCATGGGGACTGCTTGCACAGGTTTCCATAGAGCACAAACGCGGCTTGAAAAACCGCCCGCAAAAACCCCAAACGTGCCGTGGGGACATGCCCTAAGGATTCATTCACATGACAGATTTTAACAAGGATTTTGTTGTGTATTTCACATTGATTCCATCATCAAAGCCTTGTGTGAAGTGACGATCATTCATTTGAATGTACAGTCCATGTTGTAGCCAACACAGTGAACTGCAGCGCGGATTTTCCACACCATGGATTTAAAATTGCAATTCACATAAGATTACAATAGTACTAACCCACATCCAAATCCAAGGTGAAAAACACCTATAAGTTAAAATCATCAACAAAAATCCGAGATGTTGCCTCAAATTTCTGCTGAGGAAACAACCTCGAAACATGTGAATTCAACCTTACACTCCAATGACTATGTATACTTAATTTGTAGGCTCTTTTTCTACGTCGTACTGTTGACTGTTATGATTGGTAGTTATAACCACAAATGGTTGTTAGGGACATAATTGACTTCTGATATACAAACTCTATTTTAGATTTTCATAGTGTACTGATGATATTAGTAGTTTTGGATATAGAACCATGAGGTCATTTTTAAACAAAAATTGGTTCTATGGGAAAGCTATGATTGTACTATGTACTGTTCTGGTTCAGCAGATATTTGGAGCTTTACAAATCTTATTCCTGTATGCCAATGGAGGATTTTATTGCTGTCTTTTCAGTGAAGGCCACTTCTGTTCAGAGCCATACCTATTAGATCAATGTGAAACAGGTACATATGCCAGCTCACCGACTTGGAGATGCACGGACCTTGCAGGATTGAAGGATTCAAATGTAGAGAAGAAATGTCCAGCGTCTCAAAAAGCCATATTTTTATTCAAACATAGACAGCAACAAACATTGATCCGACATGAGTTGGCGTGTTCCTGTGTGTCGGATCCATGTATGTTGCTGTCTATGTTTGAATAAAAATATGGCTTTTTGAGACTCTGGACATTTCTTCTCTATATTAGACCAATGTCAGTCAAACCCACTGGTTTACATGATGACCATGCAACAGTTTAATGTGTATTAGGAATTTGACCAGTGTTCATTCTGCAGATAGATAAGCCTCTAGCGGTGTCTGGCAGTGGCTTTCTGACCTTCCCTATTTTGAATGTTAAGCTGACAACCATTGAAGGATAACCATTTCAGATCGTATCTAGTAGATATGCAGAGTCTAGTGAGTAAGGGGTTCTAAAACCTAACACCCAATGCAGTCAATTTTTTTTTTTTCTTAGTGTTGACCTGAGATGAATTAGAGACCACCAATATAAACTCAGTGATTAATGCCACTCTATAGAAACTGAATGCTGTTAATTCTAAAGGACCATCCTGGGTGTCTGTACATAAGTGCAAAGCGAACTTCTTTTTAAAAAGGCACACAATTAGTGTTATTCATCCAAAATGGAATTATTTTCCCTTAAGAATTATCCATAGATATTATGTTTTTAGTATTCCTAGCCATACACATGTGTATGGTATCTACCAGTTCATTTGGAGTCATTGATTAGTAAATCCTCAAAAATAAGAGGTCTACTGAGCATCTTCCGTGCTTGTCTGATCACGAGCTACATCTTTAGTTGCATTTGATTTGTCATTGAAGGTCAAAATTTGCATGTAGGTTACATATTTTTCCCATTTTCATGTTGTTTTTCTGATAATATGTATCCATCCTACACTCTAAAAGTATAGCTTGGTCATTTGACTTCTTATGCAGTTGGCCCATAAAAATGTATGTGTGCTTTGGATATTGGGAAACTAGATTTTGAACTCCTCTGGGAACAGAGATGAATAGGACTGAATCCCGTGAAACTACATGATAAATCAGATAAATAATAAAATATATTGTTGCACCAGTTTTTTACTGACCAGAAGAAAACCATCTAGAATTAACTTGAAGATTGAGTACCGAAAACTATTAGGAGAAATGGACTGAACTCATGAAGTGGGTTATCCTACAAAACATGGCCACTTTTTCAAAAAGAACAGGCTATATGGGGTGTTGCAGCTCTCTCCCATTCTCTTTAATACAGATGAACTGCAATACCAGACCCAAGCTATTCTGAAACTGTACAAGCCCTCCAATGTTTATTCTGTATCTCATTTCCTTCGTGTTGCTTCTTGCAAGCTCTAAAAGCTTTTATCAGGGCATAGAACTGTCGGCTTTTTTCTACATATATTTACGGCTTACTCACTAGGAGACCTTTGCATCCATCGGACTTTGCATGCAGAAAGAATTATTACCTTGAGCTAGTTGCTCATCCTTTGATGCGTTTCTACTATGCTCGATCCATATTACCTGAAAGATCTTACACAAATGTTCTGAGCAACCCCAAAATCCAAGCAGAGGTATCCTTGCCGAGCTGCATCACATCGAATCAGCCGTACATTCTGTCTTTAGGTTGCCGTGCTGTAATGCTCTGAAATAAATTATATCTTGCTATACAGTTCATATCAGATTTATGAATTTAGTTACTTTGTAGTCATTTTTGCCAAAGGGCGGCTTGCAAAATGTAACCAATAGACCTTTGCGTGATATGTCCTATAGCTACACTGTTAGATTCTCCTGCAGAGTCGGCAAAATACCTTTATAAACAGTGACCGGATCTATGTGCCGGACATAAATGCAGCCTACGGCTCCACTCTGTTATGTAGTTGTAAATGTAATGGGGACAATGTTAGCCTAGAGAATTGAGAGTACTTTATAAAAAAAAATACAAATTCCCCACTAATGGATGAGTCTTATTGGATTAATGATGTTTAACCCTTACAAGAGACAGCAGCGCGCACATGCCTTCCAGCCTCCAGTTGGAAGAAGAGGATTAAAAATGCAGGAGCATTAATTCAGATTTTACCAAAGGTTTATGAAATAGCCTTGGGCTTCTAAACCGCTTAAAATGCGGTAGAAAAAATAGAATGAAAAAAATATACAGTGTCCACATAACAACAAATGTCAATGTGGATAACAGAAAGCTTAAGAATATATTTCTTAGCTTACATAGAATAACCCAAGATTGAAGACGTTGCATTGTGTGGGTCTAAGAGACTAAATTATATTCCAGGCAGAAAATCTGGATCGTCACCAAAATTCCATCAAATGGGTTCAAATTCCTTCAAATGGAAATTAATTTGTACTATAGCATGATTCATTTACATAAATCAATTTAATGTTGTCTACAAGTAAAGAATCTGCCTTAAAATTACAATTTGGTTTATATTGTTTGTGACTATCTTCCATTCATCTGCATTGCTATTCTGGAACCGATCAGTGTTAGTGTTGTAGCACTTACGTAATGTATTGCACCAAACGACTGGCTCGTCAGGATGCAATCATGTAATGGACAGTCATTGAAAAATGTCAATGACGTAAAGCAATTCAGCTGGTGAATACTTAGGAAATATGGGAAATATTTTAAGGAGACTTAGGGGCCTTCACAGTGAACATGGACCAGGCCTGAGATGTTTGGCAAGAGAAGGGTAAACGTTGAGCTTAGTATCACAGGAAAAGCCCTCTACTTTGGACACGGATATTCTTGTCCTTCATTAGACACTAATAGCCACAACCAAAGCTCCTTGTGGGATATAGGTGGCCATTAAATAATCTACTTTGGGGGCATTTTGGATTATCTTATGTTAACCTAAATTGCTCTAAGCTTAGTAGCCATACGTAATATTCCTCGCGCTCTTGATGCAGCTGCTTCGTGACATTAAAATATACTTGTTATATTTCTAATACACAGTAATTTTTTCCATTTCTGTGCAATTTTTTTTATTAAATAGTAGACTAATCCTGCAAATACTCTCAAAAAGTACCATGTGTATCAAAAACATTGAGAAATAATGCAGGAATATATTCCTGGCTAGACAGAGATGATTTTCAAAGTATAAATATCCCATGTCTACATGAATATATATATATGATATGGCAGCCCTAACTTGTAAGTTCATAGAGTTATACGGCCTTGAGCCCTACATTTACCTAATTTTTCAATTCCCATTTTCTGTTTTTGCTCCTAAATTTATTTATTTATTTTTTAAATTTGATCATTTAAAATTCTGAGTTGTCAAGGCACTTTTGGGTGTTATTTGAGAGTCTAAATTTCTGCAACTAGAATATATTTCACCTTTTCACACTTCACTGGTTGGAATACAAAGAGTATAAGAACCCTCTGTTCAATTTATTGGTTAGGACTGTTGATAGCCTGGATCATTCCAAGTGGCATTTGTTGGGGGGCAACAGATGGTTGACATTTGCTAATAGTCTTCACATTATACCATAATATACCATAATGTGAAGATTTTATTGGATATAGGCCTTGTAGGCTATCAACTCCAATATTCTTCTATGCACCCATAGAGTCTTGAATGTTTGAATTTGTGCACCTGATGTGGAATAACATTGTTTATTCAGTGTATGTGTCATTTAACAAACTCTAAGTCTACAGCCAAAATCCTTTATTGACATCTAGCAGGCTAAGCTCCCAGGCTTTCCGTGGGCCTGCAAAATTGCAAGAGACAATTCATATCCAGAGTGGCAAGGAGACACTTCCTGACAGCATTAAGATCTCCGCGTAATGTTTATTAGACATTTACAGACTATTAGGTTTCCATTACTTGCTGCATTTATTCCTCTATCTCTACTGCTGGTGGAAATCCTTAGGGAAGCCAAGCTCAGTCCAATCCTCTTATGCAATGTTTTTGTTCTTTCTTAATTTAATTAACCCTTTAAGTGACCAATATGCACTTTAGTTCTCTGCCTCCAAGGCCATGTCGAATTTAAGGAGTCAGCACCACATGGAGCACTAACAACATAAATGACATTTACTACAATTGTTTCATGGATGGAGACTGAGGCATTACGTAATAGCCTTATGTAGGTGCACAGGGGATGCAATCAGACTGTGTTACCAGATATACATACATATATGCACACGTAAATAAGTACATATGGGGTTTCTATTACCTGTATATATGTGGGTATGTAGGATATATATGTATAGTGATATATACTAGATATAACATGTGCAAAATAACATACATATCAACATACATGTATCTCTGAGTATACAGTTTTAGGAAAAAAAAAACATTCATACTGTTTTTTTTAATTGTAACAAAATTAAGGACAAATAAATTACATTGTTAAAAGGAAGGTCTATGACTAGCAAAATGTAGACAAACACCTTTCGACTGGTCATAGACGTAACGAAGATCCTTCTACCTGAAAGCAAAAATACAGACATTCATTAACACACAAATTGTTCTTCTAGGTTATAAAAAATCTATTCAAATGCATCTGAAACTGGATAGAAATGGTAAAAAGCTCATTTTCCAAGCCAGGCGGTGGAGCTTGGTCATCTCCCGTTGTGTTGATTTCAGATATCCATCCTGAATCCAGACGTCTTCTCCCAAAAACATCCTTGGTTGCTGCTTATTAGAGCCTCTCTTGGCATTCACCGCGTGCCTTAATTGTATGGACATTTAAATCAAGGTCCGCTGTGAACACGGAGAGAAGGGCCTCTCTTAGGTTGACTTCAGGAGAAAAAACAGCATCAACAGACATCATAGAAATGGATCTCTCCTCCGCATCACTGCAAAGCATCCTTATCCCTAAACCTCGGCTGGACAATGGCATTATACCAAGCACTGCAGTCCGAATGCTTTCCTTTGTTCTGCATGTTGAAAGCTTGACTGAAAAGAGACCTCTTATCTGTGGTTTTTTTTTTTCCTCCAATATTCTTGCTTGCTTCTTCACGTCGTCGCCAGCTGAGGAAGCACCCGGCATCTTCCATGCAGTACATCAGAGGCGGCTGCTACACTTTAACACAATGACAGCCGCATTGCCTAGACGATGCTTCTGCTACTGCTGACACAGAGATAAGCAAATGGTTGAGGATGGAGCTTCGGTGGAAAATAATAAAAAAAAAAAAAAAAGGAAAAAAAAATTGAAAACCATAAGGAAATAAAAGACTACTGACGTTATCTATTGTGAAAGGCGTAGCATTCACGCAGCATTCTGTTTTGTAGCGTAAATGATCTGGTGCAATAAGAGGGCCTGCAGGCTGTATATAAAGCACCCGACTCTGTCTCCGCAGTCAGTCCTTTTACTGAGGTCTCAAGTGGTGCAAAAAAATAGGAGAGGGGCCCATCTGGCTTCTCATCAGCTTTGTCAAGTCTTGCATACGCTAAAATGCTAATGACCTAGATAGCTCATGCAAAATGCAGCAGCAGAGAGAGGGAGAGAGAGAGAGACAGAGAAAGGGGGGGAAGAGAGAGAGAGAGGGTGGTAAAGAGGGGAGGGAGCAGGGAAGAGACTGAGATTGTATGGTTGCATTACATATACCCTTTCCAATCCCTTTACTGATCAATCTGGCTCACCTCCTATTTTAAACAGTGCATTCATTTGCCAAAGGTTAAGCTATGCTATACTGGGTAAATATATGTGCATTAAAATACCATGTCGCTTCCAATAGGGTACAGTTTAGATTGCTGCAAAACATGGCTGCTTTTTATCAACATCAGCCCAGCAATCAAACATATTATAAGTCACCAAATGTAAAGATATATTATTAAGACAATCTAAAATACACCAGGAAACCACATAGCCAATGGCGAATATATCCCCCAGTAGATTTTAGGACTACGACAGCCTGCTCTCTGCCATAAGAAAGTCAATACACCGCACTGCAGAATGCTGAAACAGAATATATGTCCAATATGACTGCGACTTTATAGGGATGCGAGGTGTCAACCATCAAAGTAACAAAGAGGGTCCGAGATTCTACAACCTACACAATAATATCAACTATTGCCCAAAGGGGCCTGCCATGCACTTCAACCATGGAAATATCAAACTCTTGCAATAGGACATTCCAGTACTTGTATAAAGGTTACCTCGTCCTTAGCATGAAGTCCAAACCTTTCCTCCTGAAGGCATCCTTCCAAACCCGAGTCCCTCCCGCCTCTCTTTGTCTAAAAGAAAGCGACGGGTTGCCTTTCTTTTTTTTTTTTTTTTTTTTGCTCTATCACTGATCAAACCTCATACCCGTTGTCACAGTAGCCACGCCAGCCACAGCCGTCTCTCTACCACACTCAAGAAATGGCTCGATTGCTCCCTTGCCCTCACCAGCCGTCGACATCCTCAGACTTGTGTGGTTTGGGACAGCAATAAAAGCAACACTGACCTTCCACCACTCACCAACCCTGATGAACAGCGGAGCTGCTGGACCAATCCACTTTCAAATACGAGCTTGTCTGCTCCTACCTCCTTATTTTGCTGCTCTTCATACACCTGCAGTATAGGCAGCAAATGGCATCTAGAAAAGCACTCCCCGCTACAAAATACTGTACGCATTCCAACAAATTCTCAGCCACACTGAAGGATTTGTTAAAAGCAGAGGAGGGGGTTATAAAAAAAAAAAACTGCATGCATACGAAAGGACGTAGGAGAAAAAGAGCACAATAGGACCTGTCACAAAAGAGAGAGATGTAAAATAACATAGAAAACGGACAAAAAAAGAGAGAAATTTGCAGAAGAAACCTACTGAGATGTTTACATGTCCTGCAAGAGTGGCGTTTTGTAGGAGCTGATCTGGAGAACGAGGCAGGAGAACCTTCTCACTTTTCAATCCCTGGTCCTAATCTTTCTCACTGTCCTCCTTTTCGGATCTCCCCCCCTTTTTTTTTCCTTGAACAGATTATTCAGCCCCCCCCCCCCCCAAAAAAAAAAAAAAAAAAAAAATCACATCTGCTGACTCCATGCTGAAAAACAAGAGGATTATAATTCTTGTAAATAAAGCAAGACCCTCCATAGATAGGCACTCGTCACACCTGCCCCCATGTGTACCTCCCCTTCTCTGCTGTGCGGGATGCAATTCGGTTTTATTATGCCAAGGGTGTAGTCATCAAAATGATGAAGAAGAAGAGGAAGATGAGGGGAGGGTGAATAATAGAGCATCAATGACCATATTTGAGTTAGGGACATGGGTGAGGGGGCTTGGAGAGGAAAGAAAAAAAGAGGACAGGAGATGTGTGGAAGGAGGTGGGTGCTAGGACGGAATCTTATTAATTTTCACCTTGCAGAATGTCAGTGACGGCCACACCCACATGACCCACTGAAAAGACGATGATGCTTAAAAAAAAATCTAAGAGGGGGAGGGGGGGGTGTTCGGTTGCGTGCGTATTATTGAATCAATTGCTGTTTAGTCTCTTAAAATTAAATATTGTTACTACTGCGGGTTTTCTTGCTCAGTCCTACATGGCGCACGCGGGGTTATCCACTAACGACGCAATGCAGCTCGAGCTCAAGAAAACAAAACAAAAAAAACCCATTGCTTATACTCAGCTTATCTGTCGGGATTTTCTGCTTTTAGCTAAACATTCACCTCCGTCCCCAGTTTTCCTGGCAAAATAGAAAATTAAAAAAGCTGCACATAAAATATTCACGCCTACGGCTCTCACCCCCCCCTTCCCCACAAGTCTGCAAAAGACTTAAATTTACCTATGTCGTCATAACCTAAGTGGAAGTCTTCATTGCTACATAAAGGATCATTTTTGACCCTCGACTGACACCTTTTATGGAGAACAAATTATTTTTTTATTTTTTTATTTTTTTTTGCATTTCTTTTCTAAGTTGGAGGCAGGGTGTGTTTCAATGCTGCATTGATTCCTTTGCAGTATTTCTGTTACTGCAGTCTTTCCATGTTATTATTCTCCAGGCAGGAGAAGAAGGTTGTGCTTACAGGGACAGTGGAAGTGGAACAATAGCGGGGACTGACAATTTTTTTTCTATATAACAAGATAGAGTGTCTGCCATAGATATTACTGAAATAAAACAGGATTTCTGTAGACAAGCGGCGGTTACGTGACTGCTGTAATGCAACTGCGCTCATCTTATATGTTACATCTCTTCCTTAATTGGTCTGGACATCTAATCTTCAGGCCCCCCCCCAACCCCCCGCACCCTCTGCTTACTCCAGATTATTCTTTACATGGGATTTCCTACACCATTAGTATACTGCGTGTGTTGGAGGTGTCGAAATGGTCCTCAGAGGTCACCCTATTTCATGTGCGCTACCAGATGCTGCTGAGTCGTGTGTAAAAACCAATAACCGTAAAGCATATATTAAAAAAAAAGATTTTTTTTTTTTTAATTTTATTTAGGGTAGGCTATGCAGCAGCTTCTGTAAACTGTAGAAGAAAATTAGAGCATTTTTAGGCTTAGGATATCATATGTTGCCTTCTCCATCAACTAATTTTTTTTTTCAGTCACAGGTGTATAGATAATTACAGGGACCTCTGTCGCCACAGACACACACATTTTTATTTATGAGAACACCCCTTGCTGATTCTGCATTTTCCTTATAGCCACATTATTTTCTAGGCCTTGGTATTAGGTTAGACATGTAGGGTATTTTTTTTTTTGCTTTTTATACATATAGGCAAACGATGTTCAATAGTGATCCAAAAGTGGAAGATACATTTTTCATTTTTTTTAGGGGGTTTGTGGTAGAATAAATTTGGGAATATAAATTGAATTTTTAATTTTTTGTGCATGTGAATCACATGTAGATCTGCTTGGACAGACTAAGACAAGAAGCCTCCATGGCCTAGTTCATTCCTTTTCTTCTCTCATTTTATCAGATTTATATGATTCGTCTAAAAAGTTCTTAAAAACAATGATTTCATGAATTTGTGGCCAGTTTGGATTTTAGGACTCCTAAAGTCCCATGAGACGGCATAGAAATCCTGACCGACCTTCTATATACAACATATATACTAATTGTATCCATCCCTCAAAAACAGTCAGACACATGTAACCCATCCATCACCTATGTCAGTATACTATGTTTTATTGTATGGCATCTTCTTTTCCTATGATTTGTGTTCCAAAAATCTATAAGAAATGCACCAAAAAAGCTCCAGGTTAAAACACCATTAAACCCTCTATCAGGTAGCTGAATTTTAGCCTTTAATGTTTGATTTTTTAAAAACTTCATGAACTCTGGCATAAGGTGGAAATATGGTACAGGATGTAGTATATTCACTATTAGCATATTTTAAACCTTTTATTTAAAAGAAAAGGGCTTTTGTACATTCATGAGCTCTGACATAGGGCAGAAATATGGTACAGGATGTAGTATATTCACTATTAGCATATGTTAAACCTTTTATTTAAAAGAAAAGGGCTTTTGTACATTCATGAGCTCTAACATAGGGCAGAAATATGGTACAGGATGTAGTATATATTCACTAAAATGTAGCAATATTTTATAGAACCTTTTATTTAAAAGAAAAGGGCTTTTGTACATTCATGAGCTCTAACATAGGGCAGAAATATGGTACAGGATGTAGTATATTCACTATTAGCATATTGTAAACCTTTTATTTCAAAGAAAAGGGCTTTTGTACATTCATGAGCTCTAACATAGGGCATAAATATGGTACATGATGTAGTATATTCACTGTTTGCATATTTTAAACCTTTTGTTTCAAAGAAAAGGGCTTTTGTACATTCGTGAGCTCTACTATAGGGCAGAAATATGGTACAGGATGTAGTATATTCACTATTTGCATATTTTAAACCTTTTATTTCAAAGAAAAGGGCTTTTGTACATTCATGAGCTGTAACATGAGGCAAATATGGTACAGGATTAGTATTCAAGCGTAACATAGTCAGAAATATGGTACATGATGTAGTATATTCACTCATAGCATATTTTAAACCTTTTGTTTCAAAGAAAAGGGCTTTTGTACACTCATGAGCTCGAACATAGGGCAGAAATATCGTACAGGATGTAATATATTCACTATTTGCATATTTTAAACCTTTTATTTCAAAGAAAAGGGCTTTTGTACATTCATGAGCTCTAACATAGGGCAGAAATATGGTACAGGATGTAGTATATTCACTATTTGCATATTTTAAACCTTTTATTTCAAAGAAAAGGGCTTTTGTACATTCATGAGCTCTAACATAGGGCAGAAATATGGTACAGGATGTAATATATTCACTATTTGCATATTTTAAACCTTTTATTTCAAAGAAAAGGGCTTTTGTACATTCATGAGCTCTAACATAGGGCAGAAATATGGTACAGGATGTAGTACATTCATGAGCTCTAACATAGGGCAGAAATATGGTACAGGATGTAGTACATTCATGAGCTCTAACATAGGGCAGAAATATGGTACAGGATGTAGTACATTCACTTGCATATTTGCATATTTTAATCTTTTAATTCTAATGAAAGTGTTTTTGTACATTCATGAGCTTTGGTATAGGCCAGAAATATGAGACAGGAAGCAGTTTATTCACTATTTATTAACATATTTT
This sequence comes from Phyllomedusa bahiana, assembly GCA_025379985.1. Classification (NCBI taxonomy): domain Eukaryota; kingdom Metazoa; phylum Chordata; class Amphibia; order Anura; family Hylidae; genus Phyllomedusa; species Phyllomedusa bahiana. The sequence continues at coordinate 13,273 of JAODAL010014127.1, forward strand.
CAGCTTTTTATTCTAAAAAAGTGTTTTTGTACATACATAAGCTCTGGAATAGGCCAGAAATATAAGACATTTTTTAATTAATATATTTTAAGCTTTTTTTTTTCCTTTTTGGGGAAAATATATATAAAATATGCCTATGCATTTAGTTGATTATCAAGATAAGCCCTATTTAGACCATAAAATTCCATTAGAAAACTAACTAAATAAAACCTCAATTCATATTGAAAAATTTAGTTTTGCAAAATTGGAGCCCATAAATATCTCCCTTACCTACAGAGGTTTGAATAGCAAAGCGTTCTTACGTATGCTAAGATTCCACGCACGTGTAGATGAGCAGGAATGTAATCATGTGCATTTTGACAAGTTTCAGCAGATCCTTTAACCCTTTTAATGCATTTAGACACTAACACAGACCAGTGATCTCAAATCGATAAAAAAAAATACATGAAACGGAATACCTGAAGGTATCACTACGACCTTTGGAGATTTTCTTTCTCCCATAACCAATGTACAGAAGACTATGTTTTAAATGAAACTCAATGCTACAGCTCATAATTATATTCATGTGCTTAAAAAATTACAAAAACATTCATTTTTGCTGTAAATTACGAACATAATGGCTGCAATGGGCAATTCTTCATGGATTGATATTTATCGATATATTTTTTTGTCGTTTAGCTTTTTGGGGGTAGTTAGGACATTGTTGTATATTCTGTTGACATACTGAAGCGCCATTTTATTTTATTTTCCATTGACCTATCCAGTGAGATACTGTGACATCAAAAAAAAGCTTAGTGTGTCGCCTGGAAACCTGTGCAACGCTATTTCAATAGTCCCTGGGTTATGAGCGTGCACATGTGTTATTGTCCTGTCAATTATGTCTAAGGTGATCCTTGAAATGGCTTTGAATATATGAACGTTAACCCTTCAGTTCCCGGCGGTGGGAAGTCGTCATGTGCTAGGAGCCAGTGTAAGGCCAGATCTATACTCTCAGTGCCATAAAGGTTAATTTATACGCATTGTGCAGAAATGCATGGTCAGGAAAAAAAAAGAGGCTGATGGAAAAGCTGTCCCTTCAAGGGGAACCTTGCGTAATGACTCAGACAGCTCACTAATCTACTGTATGTTGTTATCGGCACCACTTCATTGTTTAGGAAATTAAATATGCTTTCCTAGGCTCGCAGTGTAGGACAAAGGAACTCTTACACCCATGACCTATATACCCATTTCTCCATATTCCCCAAAGCATGACCAATTTTTTTTTTTTTTAATTATTGCTTTGTCATATGCAGCCATAGTTTTTTATTTTGTCCTAGTTAATATTGTTATCAAAATTAAATAAAAAAAAATTACATTAAAATGTATGGGGCAAAATGAACAATACATTAAGGAGCAAGAAAAACCTATAGAGAGATGTCAGGTACCCAGTGAAAATTTGGGCAGGTCCAGGCCAATTTACAAAAACAATTTATACAAGACTATTTGTACAATTAATTACATTTTTTGAAGAGCTTAATCAACATTGGGCTGAAATTGTAATTTAAATTTTTTTTTAATGTCGATTATTTTAGTATTTGCTTTAGTTTGAATCAGGCAGTTAAGCTTTTGCAAAATGGTAGAAGCACAAGATGGCTGAAAATACAGAGGCATTGCGGGCTGACCTAGTTTCTACGGAATTAGTGAAAATCCAATGTAAAAAAAAAATAAAAAAAATGTGGAAGACGTTTATGCCTTAGGAGCTAGCTAGGTTCTGCGTTCTGCATCTGCTCATTGCACGGGGACTTGATCTGTTCTCTAGGGTGGTCGCTTGATTATATAAAAAGAAATCCAGTTATACATTTTTCAACATATATTTTCTTTGCACATGAAAAGGCCGCCAATATCCAATCCTCAACGCCCCTGCCCCCGCTTTTCAGCTAAAAAAGGTCTTTTTCGCATTGTATCATTTATGTAGAGCCTTTTATCTTATGATTAAAGTATGTAACGCTCCTCTCTGGAAAACTAGGTCTGCAAAATGAAAAAAAATTCTAATTTCTTTAAGAAAAAAAAAACACTTTATATTTTTGGTTTTTTTTGCGCTTTTGCTCTTATTAAATATGAATGGATTAGAACCCTTTAATTACTACCTGACAGTAGACCCTGAAATCATGAGGTTGTCATGTCTTCTGTATCACAGAAACATTCTTAGGTGGTAATCGCACCCCCACTCAAAGTATTAACACATTAAGAAATTACAATCTAAAACCTAAAAAAAAAAAAAAGCATTGACCAAAATTTTCCAGGTCCATATGGCATGACATCTGTGCAGCTTCCTCACTAAAAGAAGCAGCATCCCCTTTAATGGTCTAATGCATGATATCTCCCTTGAGATTGCCAATATGAGCTAAGTATTAAGTCTTAGGTTCCAGATGAGTTAAAATCAGTTGAATGTCATCCAATCATTCCATTGACCCTTTTAGAGCCGGAAGGGTTTCTGCAATCCCCTTCACTTTCTTCACTTGGTACAATCCATAAAAGTATAATCGCCATACTGAATACATACGACCTGATTATATACATGTACAGTGAAGCACACAACCCACAGAAACGTCATTGATACTGCGTATCCATCCATGCATTAAAAACAAAAATATATCACCATACACCATGAGCATAGGGTAAGTGCCTTTATTCAGATTTGGAATTTTTGAATTTTTTTTCTTTTAAACATAACATAAGCAAATTCCTAATCTTTAGCATTGTTATATCCCTCCATGTTTTTGAAAAATTATCAAAAAATAAATAATAGTCGATGTAATAAATAATAAAAAATAAATGTTAAAAAAAGTAAAAATTTTAACATTTTGAGCTGTTCCAAGTTATTTTTAGAAGGCCTCTTTTTATATTTTAGTATTTTTTTAGAATTTTACATCACAGAAGAGATAAAGTGAGCAGATATCCTGCCAGATACTTTATTATATTGATTTTTTTTTCAAAATCAATATAGGAGTCCATGAATTATATACATATCTCTATGTAACACGGCTTGTTCTTGATTCCTGGTGGAGTCTGTACATTGCAAATAAGAAGACAACTTAACGTATGAGAAAAGAAAATAGTATATTAAGCTATTCCTTGATTTTTTTTTCCCTTACACTGTTTAAAATTCATACGTGGTGCTGAAGTATGGGGGGGGGGGTATATGACTTGGGTTGTGCATGAAAGTCTTTGTAATTGATGCGTAGTAGAATGGGAAACATCATTTGCATTAGTGGGGGTTATTTTGGGCTAACACATTCAAACATCCAGCTTTTAGGACAGGTATTCTGCATATATATCTCGGTAAAGCACAGCATGTTTGACAGCGTCCATTTAGAGGGGAGAAAAATATTAACAGAATTCCTATGCTCTCGTCATCGCTAGTCTTTTACTATGCTGCAGCTTGTAGCTTGAGGATATCTATACTATATTTTTTTCTCCAAGGTTGAAAACATCTAGAGGAAAAAAAATGTAATTCCTAAACTCATATAGATCTATAACATATTGTTTCTCCACGGTTGAAAACAAATTCTCACTTTTTTGGTAAATTGCATAATTAAATGCTATGTAATATTTTTTTTTTACATTTTTATATATTTTTATATATTTTATATATTTTTTACATTTTTATATATTATATTTTTATATATTTTTATATTTTTTATATATTTTTTACATTTTTGTACATTTTATACCTCTTTTGGCATCACCTATACAATCAATGTATGATTAAAGTCATTATTTCACACAGGGTTAGGATGGCTTTGCTTAAATGTCATCTGTTATCACAGATTGAAGCTGCATGCTAGCATACTCTATAATGTCCATGCCATGCGTTCAAAAGAATAGAGACGATCGATTTTTTGTTTTCCTTCATTTTATTTTTTTATCTCCTAGCAGTAGAAATCCCATCATTCTTTGCAGTCTCTATAAATACAGTCATATCTCCATCTTGCAGACTCCATTTTGTTTGTAGATAAATCATACGCGAAAGGTTCAAGGTTGCGTATAATTCAGTAAGACACTTCATAGGGTCTTTGTTCTGAGCACAATGCCTTGTGCCTGACTAGGCACTGCAGATGTGCACATTATCTGCTAATAACCGGATAACGACCTTAAAAACAAATCAGGGCGTTATTACTATCACAAGTGTGGAAGGAAGGAGTGGGGGGGGGGGGGGCAGGAGATAAGCAAATTGTATATGTGATTAATTCTAGGAGTGGACCCTTTATATTGCAGTTCATCTGCCAGAAGAGAGTCTGTATATTGTATGCACGTTTAGATATGGATAACATATTCCTTGCAGGACTAGCCGTCTCCGCTCTTTTGGATGTTAATACTGCATAGGTAGAAGAAACCAGGGCTGCACTCACTGCACATTGCAGATATCTACTGGCTGCTTTTACAACAACAATAGAAACATTGCTATAACCAACCACTGCCGGTAATCATGACTTTATTGAGGCAGAAATTGTGTCACGTAGACTAAACTGAACCAAATGCCAATCTACAGAGGACAAAAAAAAAGAGAAAAAAAAATTTTTATGTACAGGGTATGGTGAAAGGTCTACAGCTCGAATTTAGAAATATTATATGTAAAAATAGTTTTTTTTAAATTACCAATTACAAAATATGTTTTGTAAGAATAAATATTTTTTTTTACTTAAACAGATTTATATAAACACTAGATAAGTGCTAAGTGACTAAGAAATTCAGTACACTGGTCCCTGAATGTACAATATGAATTTGTTCCGGGGCAACCATTGTATGATGAAACCACAACTCTATGGAAAACTGAGAATTGGATCTGGAGGCCCAAAATGTGACCAACATGATGTAAAAGGAGGATTAAAGAAAATGAAGCAGATACTAATCCAGATAAAGTGTGTTCCTCACCATAACATCTGTTGGAAGCTGGAAGTCACTTTATATGATGAGGACAGGAGCTTCTTTGGGTCATGGACTTTATACACAATGTACCACAAAAAAGAAAATAGGGCCCTCGCCTGGTGCCCAAAAGTGCCACTCATCTTGCAACATGTAAGAGCAGCACATGACATGTAGTACTGCACTGTACTGTAGAGAGGCACTACTAGATTGCCAATCACTGCATGCATCCCACTAATAAATGTAAGAGCAGTACAGAACATGTAGTACTGTACTATAGAGAGGCACTACTAGACTGCCAATCACTGCATGCACCTCATTAATACATGTAAAAACAGTACAGGACATGTAGCACTGTACTATAGAGAGGCTCTACTAGACTGCCAATCACTGCATGCACCTCACTAATACATGTAAGAGCAGTACAGGAAATGAAGTACTGCACTGTACTGTATGGAGGCTCACCACATGCATTGCACTAATACATGTAAGAGCAGTGCAGGACAGTAGTACTGCACTGTACTGTAGAGAGGAACTATTAGACTGCCAATCACTGCATGCACCTCACTAATACAAGTAAGAGCAGTACAGGACATGTAGTATCACACTGTGCTGTAGAGAGGTGTTTTAGACCACAAATCGCTCCATGCACCTAACTGATACATGTATGAGCAGTACAGGATATGTAGTACCTCACTGTACTATAGAGAGGTGCTACTAGACCGCCAATCACTGCATACACCTCACTAATACATGTAAGAACAGTACAGGACATGTATTAACGCGCTCTACTGTAGAGTGGTGCTTTAGACTGCCAATCACTGCATGCACCTCACCAATGAGTGCTATGAGTAAGAGCGTTTGATACATGCCCGAAATGCGTAAGCAGATACGCTGTTGTGCCTCCTTTTTTTGCCACACTTTTGACTGCTATATGCTGAAATGATGCCTTTATGTAAATACCCAATAAAAGTTATTTTTTATTGAAGATTGCAAGTACCGTGCTGGATTAATCTTTTTGTTGCATTACTTATACTGCCGTATCCTGGAACGGCTTTTCCATGCATGTGTACGTCTGACGAGACGAGCTGGCTTCCAGCGCTCATTCTATATACCTCACTAATACATGTAAGAGCAGTACAGGACATGTACTACCACACTGTACTGTAGAGAGGAGCTTTAGACCACAAATCGCTTCATACACCTAACTGATACATGTTTCCTGTAGTATCGCACTGTACAGTAGAGAAACACTACTAGACTGCCAATCACTGCATGTACCTCACTAATATATTGAAGAGCAGTATAGGACATGTAGACACGCACCGTACTGTAGAGAGACGCTACTAGACTGCCAATTACTACAGACACTGCACTAATAAATGTAAGAGCAGTACAGGACATGTGGTACAGCATTGTATTGTAGAGAGGCGCTACTAAACCACCAATCACTGCATACCCCTCTCTAATACATGTAAACAGCACAGGACATGCATTACTACACTGTACTGTAGAGCGGCGCTATAGGCCACCAATCGCTGCATGCACCTCACTTATACATATAAGAGCAGCAGAGGACATGTAGTACCACACTGTACTGTAGAGAGGCGTGATAGACCACCAATCATCACGCCGGCAGAGCGGGAACGCTCCTAGACCAGACAGCTCAGACAGAGTCACAAGCAGAAGAGTGAGGCGCTCAGTAGGAGAAAGAGAAAGGTAAGTATTATTTTTATTACTTTTTTCATTGGTAATGTATAAACTTACCAACCTATGAAGGGGTGTCTATCTGACTATAGAGGGGACCTATGTATCTGCCTGTCTGGCTATAGAGAGGACCTATGCACCTGCCTAACTATGAGGGGACCTATATACCTGCCTATCTGACTATAGAGGGGACCTATGCACCTGTCTTACTATGAAGGGACCTATATACCTAACCAGAGAGGGGACTGATATGCCTAACTATGAGGGGAACTATATACCTGCCTAACTATGAGGGGACCTATATACTTGCCAAACTATGAGGGAACCTATGTACCTGCCTAACTATGAGAGGACCTATATACCTAACTACAGAGGGGACCTATATACCTGCCTAACTATGAGGGGACCTATATACCTAATTATGGTGGGAACCTAAGTACCTGCCTAACTATGAGAGGACCTATATACCTGCCTAACTATGAGGGGACCCATATATCTGCCTAACTATGGAGGGGACCTATATACCTACCTAACTATAGAGGGGACTTCTATATTTAACTAACACTTTAGCACAATAGGCTGAACTGGATGGACGTCTGTCTTTTTTCAGCCTTACAAATTATGGAACTATAGAGGTGACTAATATACCTACCTACCTACGGAGGTGACTAATATACCTACCTAACTATGGAGGGGACTTATATACATACCAACCTAAGAGGAGGACGTATTTACCTTTATACCTATCTAAGAAGGGGACCTATATACCTACCTATTGATGGGGCATATATACCTACCTACCAAGGGGGCCTGTATATCTATTTAATATAAGCACCCAAAAAATGATTACAGTACTAAACTCTATTTCCTGCACCCCCTAACGGTCATGGCTGTGGCTGATCTTCTGGGAGTGCAATGGATGGAGTTCAAGTCACACAATATGATCCTGGGGGTACGGGCCACAGCTGCAGTTCAACCTCCAGGGGATTGGTCCTCTTTTTTCCCCCCCCAGAAAATTGTGCTTGCTAGCTGTGGCTCATTAACCCCCCCACTGCCCTCCCCACAACAAAATGCAGCCCTCACGTATCATCCCATAACCACCATTACCCTCTATCACCCCATGGGCAGCCGGTACAGAAATAGGGAATGGGTAAGGAGCTGCTGGAAAATTGAGGATTCTATTATGTGTGTTGTCATCATGACGGTCTGGGCTGAAAGGAAAAAAGTAAGGGGAAGATGACCTCTCCGATCAGAAGACCTCACCTGTTATTCACCGGCTGTAACTACACTATAATCTCTGATATGTCTGGAGAGCCTGTGTGTAACTGGTAGTCACTATGTGGTGCTCGCATGTGGTCATGGTCTGGCAGTATTCTTTGGTCCTTAGGTAGCGGTATAATTGTAATTGATGTTTTTGGTATTGTGGGATTTGTTATAGTAACAGTATGACGGTAATACGTGTGCTATATCTGCTCCATATACAGGTGTATAGTAACAGTATGACGGTAATAAGTGTGCTATATCTGCTCCATGTACAGGTGTATAGTAGAAGTATGAAGGTAATACGTTTTTCTATAGCTGCTCCATGTACAGGTGTATAGTAGCAGTATGACGGTAATACGTTTTTCTATAGCTGCTCCATGTACAGGTTTATAGTTACAGTATGACGGTAATACGTGTGCTATATCTGCTCCATGTACAGGTGTATAGTAACAGTATGACGGTAATACATGTGCTCTATCTGCTCCATGTACAGGTGTATAGTAGCAGTATGACGGTAATACGTGTGCTATATCTGCTCCATGTACAGGTGTATAGTAACAGTATGACGGTAATACGTTTTCTATATCTGCTCCATGTACAGGTGTATAGTAACAGTATGACGGTAATACGTGTGCTATATCTGCTCCATGTAAAGGTGTATAGTAACAGTATGACGGTAATACGTGTCCTATATCTGCTCGCTGTACAGGTGTATAGTAAGAGTATGACGGTAATACATGTGCTATATCTGCTCCATGTACAGGTGTATAGTGACAGTATGACGGTAATACGTGTGCTATATCTGCTCCATGTACAGGTGTATTGTAACAGTATGACGGTAATACGTGTGTTATATCTGCTCCATCTACAGGTGTATAGTAAGAGTATGACGGTAATCAGTGTCCTTTATCTGCTCCATGTAAAGGTGTATAGTAACAGTATGACGGTAATACTTGTGCTATATCTGCTCCATGTACAGGTGTATAGTAGCAGTATGACGGTAATACATGTGCTATATCTGCTCCATGTACAGGTGTATAGTAACAGTATGACGGTAATACTTGTGCTATATCTGCTCCATGTACAGGTGTATAGTAGCTGTATGACGGTAATTCTTGTGCTATATCTGCTCCATGTACAGGTGTATAGTAACAGTATGACGGTAATACGTGTGCTATATCTGCTCCATGTACAGGTGTATAGTAACAGTATGACGGTAATACGTGTGCTATATCTGCTCCATGTACAGGTGTATAGTAACAGTATGAGGGTAATACGTGTGCTATATCTGCTCCATGTTCAGGTTTATTGTTACAGGATGACGGTAATTCTTGTGCTCTATCTGCTCCATTTACAGGTGTATAGTAACAGTATGACGGTAATACGTGTGCTATATCTGCTCCATATACAGGTGTATAGTAACAGTATGACGGTAATACGTGTGCTCTATCTGCTCCATGTACAGGTGTATCGTAACAGTATGACGGTGACCGTGTTATTTAGAGGCATTACACTATTGTACACAAATAAGAGGTTTTGAAAAGGCAAATTTCTCAGCGCTGATCTTCATTATACAGTTACTGCTGAATGATAGACATGATCTATGTGGACTATGCATAAAATTAGTGACCGGAATATACGTTTCTTCTCTGTAGAAATACATGCCGCAGTTCACAATGTGCCATAAAAAGTGTTGTGTGAACCCAGCCCTACTGAGCAAACTGTAACAGAGGGCCCGGGCCCTGGATGTTTTAGGACTCTAGCAATGGCCCTGAGTACTGTACGGTAGAGAGGCGCTATAGACAATAAATCACTACATGCGCCTCACTAATACATGTAAGAGCAGTACAGGACATGTAGTACCACTGTACTGTAGAGAGGCGCTATCCACCTCCAATCACTGCTTGAACCTCACTAATACGTGTAAGAGCAGTACAGGACATGTAGCACTGCACTGTACTGTAGAGAGGCGCTACTAGACCACCAATCCACATGAACTCACTAATACATGTAAGAGCAGTACAGGACTGTAGTACTATGTAAGAGGCGCTATAGACCCCACATGCATCACTCACTAATACATGTAAACAGTAAGGCATGTTAGTACCACACTGTACTGTAAGAGGCGCATCACTCATTACTGCTTGAACCTCACTAATACATGTAAGAGCAGTACAGGACATATAGTTCTACACTGTAGTGTAGAGAGGCGCTATCCACCGCCAATCACTGCTTGAACCTCACTAATACATGTAAGAGCAGTACATGACATGTAGTACCGCACTGTATTGTAGAGAGGCACTATAGACCACCAATCTCTACATGCATCTCCCTAATACATGTAAGAGCAGTACAGGACATATAGTTCTACACTGTAGTGTAGAGAGGCGCTATCCACCGCCAATCACTGCTTGAACCTCACTAATACATGTAAGAGCAGTACAGGACATGTAGTACTGCACTATACTGTAGAGAGGCGCTATATACCACAAATCACTGCATGCACCTCACTAATACATGTAAGAGCAGTACAGGTCATGTAGTACCGCACTGTACTGTAGAGAGACGCTATCCAACGGCAATCACTGCTTGAACCTCACTAATACATGTAAGAGCAGTACAGGACATGTAGTACTGCACTATACTGTAGAGAGGCGCTATAGACCACAAATCACTGCATGCACCTCACTAATACATGTAAGAGCAGTACAGAAAATGTAGTACTGCACTATACTGTAGCGAGGCGCTATAGACCACCAATCACTGCATGCCCCTCACTAATACATGTAAGATCAGTACAGGACATGTAGTACCGCACTGTGCTGTAGAGAGGCTACTAGAGTACCAGTCACTGCATGCATCTCACTAATACATGTAAGAGCAGTACAGAACATGTAGTACTCACTGTACTGTAGAGAGGCCTATCCGACCGCCAATCACTGCTTGCACCTCACTAATACATGTAAGAGCAGTACAGAACATGTAGTACTGCACTGTACTGTAGAGAGGCGCTATCCACCGCCAATCACTGCTTGCACCTCACTAATACATGTAAGAGCAGTACAGAACATGTAGTACTATACTGTACAGACGTGCTACGCGATTGCCAATCACTGCATGCACTTCAGTAATATAGAGGATTTAACAAGTAAAATGTCCATTATAATTGGTTGGAGCTTGCATCAATCAAATCTGCCACAGATTAGCAGTGTATTTGACATCGTATGGGAGTGTGATATCAGGATACAATCTTCCAGGAAAGACCATTGTATAGTGAAAATGGTTGTATCCTGATGCTATTGTAACTTGAGTGATCACTGTCAGGGGCAGAGCTATATATGGGGAGCAGCATTAGCAGTCGGTGCCGGGCCATGCAGCCTGAGGGGACCCAATAGTCCTTCTGCCACATAAGAGGACATCAGTTTTGTTAATGGCACATGGTAACTGGGGGGCCCCTTTTCACTTTTTGTACTAGGGCCCAAGAGTTCAAAGTTATGCCTCTTATCACTGTATATATCAGTATTTAATATTAAAGTATTTAAAGGCCTACTGCCATCTCATTGGTAAGCTTTAAACATGTAGGCTATGGCATTTCACAGTAAGAGCAGTTCTTATCTCCTGCTTGTGTACACAAGCATACCTAATTACCGAACTCCTCTTTCTGCTTTAACAGCCATGACAAGTATGGTGATGTCACTCTCTGCTGTGTCTTATCAGCAGCACAAGAGCTTGATTATCTTTCTTACTGACAAACTTGAACCCTTTGGAGCTCTGCAGCTTTCTGCCCTGGTGTTAGAACCTCTCCACTACCAATGTCCGTGTAACAGGCTGAGCTAGGAATAGCAGAGCTGAAATGTCAGTCACTGCTGTAGAACCGCCCACATCCTTAACAGAAGTGGGAGCCTGAATCTGTCGAACCGCCCACAGCCTGAACAGGAAGTCAGAGCCTGAAGCTGTAGAACCGGTCAGAGCCTGAACAGGAAGTGGGAGCCAAATTTCATGCGTGCCTCCCAGAGTGAGATATATAGCAGCCTTTTGTCGGAGGTATATGATGGAAAATCCTTATGTCATATAACTCTGAAGGAAGGTTCATAATTTATGTGATAAGAATTAAACGTTAAAGGGGTTGTCTCGCTACAAAGATTAGCTTTCAACATGTTGGGATCACTACATGAAGACTTTTCAAAATATATTGCTTTGTTCATTTTTTTTTGTTAAGGAGCTGCAAGTGAATTTATCACCTTCTGTGCTCTCTCTTGTTCCCCAAGTGACCGACCTGTATACTTCTTCTCCCCTGCTGTTTGTTCTATCTGATAGCAGGGAGCGACGTCATCACACAGAACTCCGGACAGTGAGAGCTTGTTCGTTATCTGAGCTTTCAGACAAAAGACCGTAATTACTGCTGTTTACTTTAACTCAGAAGCTTCTCTGATCCTGACAGCAGGAGATTTATCTAATTAGCAGATGTCTGAATACACAGAGCTCATATGCTAATTACAGATAGGTTGACCAGGAAGTGACAGAGGAAAGCAGCATTATTTCGTTCATGCATCCTATGAAACTCTGAGGTGAGACAACCCCTTTAAGTGATTTTTTTTTTTTTATAGCGTTTGATGCAGATCCCGCACTCAAAAATCCAAGACAATTTATGGTTCAATACATGAAAATGGGATTTCGAAAACCCGATACAAATTTAGGACGACAGTATTCTGGTGTCCTTTCAGCCCCAAAACTGGTGCAGCCCTGTTCTCTAGATGTGTGAGCAGACTCACTCTAAAACTTGGCGTATTTTTTAGCTCCCGTGCCACTTTGTAATGCGCCTGAGATCGGAGGGCGTTCTGGAGGCGTTGCCCCACAACCGTATGATTCTACACATTTATGACTGGAGGACGGCAAAACTGGGCCGAGTACTGCTGGAACTGGCAGACAAATGTACAAGGGGTTTACCTGAGCCTGAGTTGTCGTAGTGGAACTAGAAAGCGCCAAATCTTCATACATTCTACTACACTGCTTTAAAGCTATTTAGAACTGCCTTCTATGTACCTCGATCATACATGCCGCCCTTATGTATGTATATGTATGTATGTATATATATGTATGTATATATGTATGAAAACTGTCTAGGTCAAAAACTTACTTCATTGCCCATAGCAACCAATCAGAGCCCATAGCGACCAATCAGAGTGCCCCTTTCATTTTTCCAAAGCACTATATGAAATGAAAGGGGCGCTGTGATTTGGTTGCTGTGGGCAACAAAGTGATATTTAGACCTAGACAGTTTTCAAACATGTGGCCTTTAGTGTCAAAACATTTTTTCATTTTCACCTTTGACCTGAAAATCAGCAGCAAATCAGTTGCAAAATCTGCAACATAAAAGCAGCGGTGCGTGGGTTGTCTGGGCATCCTGGGAATTGTAGTTTTGCAGCACCTGGCGAGATACCAATCTCTGGCTCTGAAAATCACTACCTTATGGCAAGAATAAAAACTTAGGGCGACATGTCCAAAAAGTGTTGTATCTATGCCAGTTTTAGTCGCATTAAATCAGTGTAAAGTGCGGCGGAAAGTCAGATACTTTCTAAAAATTGGCATCAGGTATACCTTGCATAGAAAACTTAATGCGCCTAAAATGGCACATCGTATCTAAAAAGGGCGCATTGCATCAAAAAAAGGGGGTATTTTATCAAAAAGGGTGCATTGCATCAAAAAAAGGGGGCATCGTATACAAAAAGGGTGCATTGCATCAAAAAAAGGGGGCATCGTATCCAAAAAGGGTGCATTGCATCAAAAAGGGGGGGCATCGTATCCAAAAAGGGGGCATTGTATTAAAAAAGGGCGCATTGCATCAAAAAAGGGGGCATTGTATCAAAAAAGGGCGCATTGCTCAAATCGCGGCACATAGCATATCATTGGTAGTATATGGTATGCGTCTATCTAGGCTCATTGCCTGACGGGGACACATAACATATGTAAGGCGTCTCAATAGGTGCATTTCGTGACGGGGGCGCACGGTGCTCCATATTTAGGCGCATTACAAAGTGCCGCTCCCGGTGTACTGTATAATGCGTCTAGTTTTGGTGTACGACAGTCCATTTACAACAAGAATATGGCGTAAAAAGCGGGTTTGCCGAAAAATAGAACAAAAAACTGGCGCTGGCGAGTTGGGACATGTCGCCTTTAGAGTGTAGATGTAACAGCAAAAGACTGATATCAAATGATAGGAAGCATTTGATGATTTTATTGTTGCTAAACCAGACTGGCGCTGGGTGTATGTGGACCCCAATGTCTATCCCACATCTAAGTTCAGTGGACTCTGGGATAGATAGATGGATCAACCATAAATTAAAGGGGCACTGCCATCAGAAAGGATTATTTTTTTTAAACCAATATTCCTGGAAAGCTTTTTTTATTTAGAATTTTTGACAGTATTTTTTTTTTTTCATTTCAGCAGTCATTTGCAATTAAAAATGACATATAAATGATTGTCCATCGACTAATCTCATTTTACTTCAATTGCTTCTTATCTTTGTATAGTCTCATTACGAAAAATAGGTAATGATATAATGATTGCTCTATTGTTCTCTCCACAGGGATAGATAAGATTAGATTAGACCAAAAGCAATACATGAAAGGATAATGGAGTTATCTTTTTTCTCAACTGGGGAGGTTTTTCTTCACAATTATCAGGTGCTGCTGATAATATTTACACTTCTCTGACCAGAAAGAAGAACCATCAAGCAATCCTCCCATCCTCTGGTATCAGAGCTCACTGAGGGGAGTCAGAGAAAGGAATGTACAAAGGGGTAGTTTAAAAAAAACTATATAAAAGAAATCCAACCATTAAAAAAAAGAATAATCCATATAATAATTACCAATTGCTTGTTTCTATATGAAAAGAAAAAATGTTGATGGTAGTGTCCCCTTAAAACTACCTGCCTAATATTGTATAGGTCACCCTTGTGCCGCCAAAACAGCAGAGATCAATCAAGGCCTGGACTCCATAAGACCTTTGAAGAGTCCTATGGTGTCAGCAGCAGATCCTGTAGGCTGTGAGGTGCAGCCTCCATGGATGGGACTTGTTCTCCAGCTCATCCCACAGAGGCTCAATCGGATTGAGATCTGGGGAATTTGGAGGTCAAACCAAAAACTTGATGTCTCCCTTATGTTCCTCAAACCATTCCTGAACAATTTTTAGTGGCAAACATGTAAGCAGGTTGAAACACTGCTATATTCCCTCTTACCATAAATGTATCCTTACACACCTTATTCATAATGAGGCACATTTAAATGTGTGACCAAATACTGGCATCCATGTTTTACACCACATTCATTATGTGCTTTAGGCACTTTCTAGACACTTTTGCACCTTGTCTGACAAAAGGGGTGCTATTCTGGTGAAAGGAGAGTGGCATTACTAAAATGGCAAGGCTTAGTGTGCACCACCTTGCACCGAAAAAAGTACCAACATTTTGGCAAAAATTAGTGGTGTAAAATAAGCCAACTAATGGAAGGTATAAACTTGGACTAGACAGTCTAAACATGCACCAGATTTATCAATACTATGGGCCACTGATAAGGTCTAAAATTCACTATGTTTCCCATAGCAACCAATCAGAGCTCCCCTCTCATATTATATAGCGCTCTGGAAAAAATGAAAGAGGCGCTCTGATTGGTTCATATGGGCAACAAAGTGAATTTTTTATACATGTGGCCCTATATCTTCCACATTGTTGCAATGTGTAACCATAACAGTGTCACAGTGTGTTAGTAGGCCAAGATTAAAATGTATTTTTTGAGCTATTACATCACAGGTAAACTATTATATGGAGTAAGAATACCCTAAGGGTTATATACTGGTTGTCAAAGGAACAGGAAAATATGTAAAATGTGTTTTGTACTGTTTAATATGCTTAAAGGGGTTGTCTCGCTACAAAGAATAGCTTTCAAATTGTAGGGAACACAAAATAAAGACATTTTCCAAATATATTGCTTTGTTCATCTGTTTTTGTTAAGGAGATACAAGTGAATTAATCACCTCCCTGGCTATTTCCGTTCCCTCAGTGACCGACCTGTGTACATCTCTCCCCCCTGCTGATTGTTCTATGTGATAGCAGTGAATGATATCATCACACAGGACAAGGCAACTCTGTGCTGGCCAGCAGTAAAAAGCTTGATTTATCTCATAGTTGCCAACCCTCCCGTTTTTGGCGGGTCACTCCCGCTATTGGGGGCCGTGTCCCGCCCCCCCGCTAGGGTGGCATAACCTCCCGCCTCTTTAGAGAGGCAGGAGGTTATCTGTGTACAGAGGCATCGGCAAGCTCTCCTTGACACTCCCGAATGCCTCCGCTCCTGCGGGGGCCTACCTGCTTTGGGGCAATGTTGGGGCATCCTGCTTGAGCCTCCTGGCTGAGAGCAACTACCTGGATGTAGGGGCACTACTGTAGGGGCACTTCTGCTATGGGACTACCTGCTGAAGGGGCTTACCTGCTAAGGCTACTACCTGCTAAGTTAAATACCAGAGATGCCACAATTGGACAGTGGCGGTACTCCAGGCTGGTCTGATAGACTATCGAACGGAAATGGGGAGAAATCCTATTTGGCTTTCTTCGAGCATTCCAGTTAGGATGGAGAGGGTGTGCTTTCTAAGGCTGCTTATGCAAGTAGGGATAGGATGTGAACATTTATTGCTTTTCTATAAAGTTGATGATGTTTACTCAGTAAATGGCTTTGATTAGGGACACTAAAGTCTGGCAGCAGTTTTGAGGGAGCATCTAGCCTGGACTACGATGATCGAGGTTGCAATCTACCGCATACAAGTGGAGTATTTCATCTGCCTGCGGGGGGGGGGGGGGGGGGGGGGGGGGGGGGGGGGGGGGGGGGGGGGGGGGGGGGGGGGGGGGGGGGGGGGGGGGGGGGGGGGGGGGGGGGGGGGGGGGGGGGGGGGGGGGGGGGGGGGCTGGGTGGTTTTTTTTTTTTTTTTTTTTTTTTTGTTTTTTTTTTTTTTTTTTTTTTTTTTTTTTTTTGTTTTTTTGTTTTTTTTTTTTTTTTTTTTTTTTTTTTTTTTTTTTTTTTTTTTTTTTTTTTTTTTTTTTTTTTGAAGGAGTGACCGAGTATTTCATTCATGCATCCTATGAAACTCTGTAGGGAGACAACTCCTTTAAAAGGGTTGTCTCACCATGCTGTTTCAGAGCCAAAAGCAGCTTTCATTCATGCTTCCTGACTCTTTCTGGTCAGGCTGTGGGTGGTTCTATGGCAGTGATTAGCTTATTAGTTCCATATTCAAAGGTCTGATAAATACTCTGACATAAGAGCAGGAGATGTTTATCTAAAGTCCAGAGAAGCTTCAGAGCTCAAAATAAACAAAAAAAAATTAGTCTCCTTTGTTATCAGATAACACTCAAGCTCTCAAGCTATTGGCAGCTATGTGTGCTGACCTGTCTGATGACTTCATCCCTCCTATCAGATAAGACAAACAGCAGTGGAAGGCAGGGTAGAGCAGGTCAGTAACGTAGAGAAACCTGAGTGCACTTGGAGCTGATAAAATCACATTCTTTTTTTGAACAATAGTTTTATTGAAGAAAACCCGGTCTCACATAATAGACATCAATACATCATTGTAACGGTCCAGGACATAGAAGTGGATCCACTGGACCACCGCAAGCGATGGTGTAAGCCACGCCAGGGAGCGGAATTTAAGTAGATCCCTTTTGAACGAGCCCGGTCACAAAGCGTGATGGACTTGCTGCGTGGGAGCTACCAGATCGTACCCACCCAAACTTGCTTGCGTGGCAGCCGGGTATGCGGGTCAAAATCGGAAGGCAGGCTCGTATGGGGGGCAGGCAAAAGGGTGGGACAGGCGGCGTGGTTGGACGGCGGAAAGTCTGGCAGAGGGCAGATTTTTCTGGCAGGCGGAAGCAAAGTTACAGTACACGGAAGATCAAACAAGACGAAGGGAACCCTTTCTAAATACCCAAAGGGAACTAAAGACCCGGCAGGGTGGGGGTTAGCCCCCGGTAAATAGGGAGCCCCCCGGGAAAGCCATTACTGGCCGCGGGGCCCTTTAAATGTAACAGAGCAGGGGGACCCCCAGGCGCCCGGGGGGGACGAGTGAACCCTCCCCTGAACCCCCCGGGCAGCGACGGCACCGTCTGGTAGTGGGGGCACAGCAGAGCCGCGACGGCGCCCGCAGCCGAGTTGCGGGATGCGGGCCTTTCGCAACATACCCCCACCTTGCCCTCCCCTCCTGGCCTGGAGAATTTTCTGCAGCAATCACGGTCCGGTGTTGTCCTCCGCCCCAAAGATCTTCTTCAGAACCAAATCCTTCCCGTCGTAAGGAAATTGTTTTCCCCTGATGGTTTTTCATACCCAGGATTTCTTTTTCAGCGGATGTTGGGGGCCCGCTACGGAAGGTGGAGGAGTTTCCCGGGGAAAAGCGGTTAGGACCCAGTTTCAACGGGAATAGGAAAGATTGGGAATACGCTTGGGGGTGGACCCGGGGATTTTATACACCCGGGGTTGATGCGCTGAGTACTTAAAGGGCCCACGTCCGGGGCCCCAAATTTGTAAGGGGGGTTTCAACAGGATTTTCGGCCCGTACCCACCCCTTGTCGCCGGAGAAAACACGGGGGGGGTCTTCTATTTTTACCCCTTGGACCTTCATGCGTGCGGCGCTTGGCAGAGACTGGACCCTTTGATTCCAAGGGACAGCAACTCGGGCCAAATATCCGCTGCTGGCACTCAGCGGAGAAGAAAAAGGAAAGGGGAGGGCGGGGAGCTGGCCATACACGACGAAAAAGAAAAGGTACCAGGGGATCAGAATCCAGGGAGTTTATGAAACTTGCCCAAGGAAGTAAGCGGGCCCCAGTCATCCTGTCAGCTGAGAAAAATGCCCCGGATCATTGTTTCCCCCACTTGTCCGTTGCTGCGGGGGGTAGGGGGAGGAGAAATCTAGGTTCCCCTGAAACCCGGAAGGAGCCCGCCAGAACCTCGACACAAATTGGACCCCCCGACCCGAGACAATTGCTGGGGAAGTCCGTGTAGACGGAAGTGAGAGAAAAAAGGGCCCTGGCCAACGGGGGGGCAGAGGGAAAACCGGGAAAGGGGGATAAAGTGCGCCATTTTCGAAAAAGGCCGCCCCACCCAGATGACCTGGGCCCGAGGAGGAGGAAAACCGTGAGAAATCCATCCCCATGAGCCAAGGGGCCCCCTGGGGATGGGCAAGTGGGAAAAACCGGGGGGTTTGTGGCGAGGGTTTTTTTACGAGCACAAAAACCAGGATTTCACAAACCTTGCTTCCCCCCGAAAGCCCGGCCCCAGAAAAAAAGGGAATTGGAGGAAGATTTGCTGCCCCTGGGTGAGGGCCACAGAGAACATTGCCCCATTTCAAAAATCCCCCGGAGCCGGGACGGACGAAGTCTTCCCGGGAGACCTTTCGAAGATCCACCGGAGCCGCAAAAATCAGGCTTTGGGGGGAAATTTATTGCTGGGGTACGCCCTCCCCCCAAACACTCGAGACAGGGGTGAGCGTTTCGGCCCTGAGTTTTTCTCGCCGGCAAAAATGTATCTGGAAGCGAAGCGCGGGAAGGGGGCCACCTGGTTGCCGGGAAAACGTTGTGCCGAAAAAGGTATTAGGAAAATTTTAATTTTTTTCCCGCGGGGGAGAAGCCCCGGGGAGAAAAAAGGCACAGGGGCCATCTTGCCTTTGGCCCTTCTGGAAGAATTGCGCCAGCCCCAACGAGGGGGCACCCCCTCCAAAGAAGGGCTTCTCGGATCATGCGGTCGGGCGGGCGGGGAGGGAATGCTCCTTAAGCTGAACAAAATCCCCTTTTCCCCTCTGGCGGCCACCCCCCGGGTTGGTGTTCTCGAAATCGATGAAGGCGACACCAAAATAGAAAAGTGCAGAATAAAACTTCATAGAAAACGAAAGCCCGGGAACGGTTGGGTCGTTGCCCACGGCTAGGCCACTGCAAAACGGCCGAAACTTTGGGACGACCATCTTAACCTGCGGTCCAGATGACATAACCAAAACGGGAGGTGGTCGGTGGAAGAGACATTTCCTAATTTTGCATAGAGGGGGTTGGGACGTAGCCCCTCCAACATCAGGCGGACTGGGAGCGGAAAAAACATGGGGGCGAAAACACCGAATTTGTCAGGTAGACCCCACACACGTATAGAGGAGATACCCCAAATACATTTCACAAATTTTTGGAGACGCTGGGGCGTTGCACCCGACCCAAGGGGCCATGCGAATATCAGTGCCATCCCCCCTGTGTTTTTTAAAAACAGTCTTCACCTCCCCCCTTTTGAAAGGGATGAGGTTTTAGGGGCCCCCGCAGGTCAAATTTTGGAAAAAATCTTTTCTCCCGAAGCCCGGTCAAAACATTCTGTGTCAATGGGAAGGGGAGGGGTTTTTTTCGTGATTTTTTAAGTCCCCGATAGTCGATACAGGCCCCAGGGAGCCCCTTTTTTTGCACAAAGAAAAAAACCGCCCCCGCGGAGAGGAGGGTTTCGTAGAAGCCCTTTTTAAAAGGGTTTTCCCAATGTAGGTCGACTGGCCTGGGTCTCCGGGACCCACAGCGGCTAAAACCCCGCCCCTGTAGGACTGGTTTCCCCCCAGCAAGTCAAAAGGGGCAGTCGTGGGGGGATGAGGCGGGGGTCTCGGCCCCGCTTCTCGGAAGCGTCCACTAACCCGGGATTCGTGGGGAGACCGGGGAGAGGCCCGGAAACGGTTGAAAAATGGGCCACCGGCGGGGGGGCCACCGGGGAAAGGTTCCCGGGAGTAGACCCCCAAAGTACACCCCGCCTGCTTCCAATTAAGTGAGGAGCATGCGCGCAGCCACGGAAGCCCCCCCAAAGGGCCTGAGGAAGATCGAGACAGCAGTAGAGGGAGATCTTCTCCTTGTGCAAGACGCGCACGTGGAGGGGCACCCGGGTTGGTCCATGAAGGGGCTCCAAAGGGGCTCCCCCTGTGACCAAAGGTTCCCAAAGGCTTCTCCGTCTAACCCTGGAAGCGATACCGGGGCAAAGGGCAGCGTGGGTAAAATTCCCGGGGGAAATGGAGTCCCGGAAAAACGAGCCTGGGAAAACAAGCCCGAGTCTCATGATCTCCCGGTAGTCAGGCGGGAGGATGAGTTTCCCCAAGGGATGCCCTCCACATGTCTAGGTGCGGGCGTTTTCCCCGGGTGTTGGGGGGGAAGCGGAAGCTCCCCCGAAAAGATCCCGGGCTGGGGCCCTACAGGCACAGCTTTTCTGCCCCCCGACGGGATAGCCTGTTTGAAATGTGAGCCCGATCCACCTGCATGGGCTCTTCCCCCGGCGGAAAAGGGGAAGCGGCATGGGGGCCTCGGGGAATCCCGGGAAACCCAGGCGGGTGACAGGGGAAATCGGCCGGGTTACGTCTTGGCGAAGTTTTCTTCCCTCTCTGCGACGCGACGTCTATGCGGGGGGCCGGTGGATTAATTCGCTTAAGGGGAGGGAAAAACCTTTGGCAAGGGCGCCCTTAAACCCCGGAAAAGGGCCCTTTTTAAAGGTGGGTAGGGCGGTGTTTTTTCCGGGACAGCTTGAGCCGGGGTGCGAAACTGTAAGCATAATCCCCCGACGAGGATGCCCAAAGCGCAGGTTCAAGAGTGCCGCCCGAAACGATGCCCATGCGGGCCCCTCAAAGACACTGCAGAAGGCCTGCGGCCCCAAACACCGGATCGCTTGTTGCGGCCGGCGCCCGCAAAACCCGGGGCGGGGCCTCCGCGGCTCGCCTCGTCCCGGAGGGGCCGCCATGGGGGGTCGGGCGCATGCCCCCCTACTTCCCGGTACTCCCCCGCCGCGCCCCTGGTCACCGCAGCCTCCAGTTTCCCCGGCGGGGGCGAGCCGGCTTGTGAAATTTAAAAGGGGCAGTGCCCGGTAATTGGGAATTGCCGGGCATGCCTCTATTTCACAGGAAAGCTTCCGCCCCCCCCGCCGGGATCTTTAGTCCCTTTGGGCCTATTGAAAAGGGCCCCCCATTGTCTCGTTCTGTTTACCGTGTCCCGTACCCCGCTACTGTTTTCTTGACCACGAATCTCTGCCGCCTGCCTGACCGTCTGCCTGTCCACAAACCACGAACCATAGCTGCCTGTCCGAACCTTCTGCCTTTTCCCTGACTACGACCCTGCTTCCCCGATTTTGCACCACGCTATACTTCGGCTACCACCGCAAGCAAGTCACGTCAGGGGTAAACGACCTGGTAGACCCCCGCCGCAGGCAAAGTCCATCCCCCCTTTCCGGCGGGCTCGGGTGAAAACCGGGACCTACTTAGATTCCGTTCCCTGGCGTGGCTTACACCATCGCTTGCGGGGTCCAGTGGATCCACTTCTACGTCGGACCGTTACATCGCTCCTGTCCCAAGAGGTGAGCCAGGCCAGGGCCTTCCCGGACAACAGGCTGACCACAAACGCCACCTTGGAACGTTCAGACAGGAATTGGTCGCCCATTAAGTCAATGTGCATGGTGCACTGGGTGAGAAATCCCCTGCAGAGCTTGGGGTCGCCAACGACAAATGAAGCTTGGGTCCCAACGGAGTCAGTGGCGTCGCTGGAGCGGAAGCGGCCAAGGGAGGAGGTGGAGGCTGCTTCTGGGCAGTGACGAGCTGCTGCATCATGGTGGTCAACTGATCCAGTTGTTGTGCCTGCTGGGCCAGTTGCTGAGACTGTTGGGCCGGATCTTACTGTAACGGTCCCAGACGTAGAAGTGGATCCACTGGACCACCACGAGCGATGGTATAAGCCACGCCAGGGAGTGGAGTCTAAGTAGGTCCCGGTTTTCACCAGAGCCCGCCGCAAAGCGGGATGGACTTGCTGCGGCGGGAGTCTACCAGATCGCTACCCCTGACACGACTTGCTTGCGATGGCAGACGAGGTATAACGTGGTACAAAATCGGAAGGCAGGCTCATAGTCAGGGACAGGCAGAAGTTTAGGACAGGCGGCTATGGTTTGTGGTCGTGGACAGGCAGGAAGGTCTGGTCAGGCTGCAGAGGTTCGTGGTCAGGAGACGGAAGCAAACAGTACGGTACACGGAAGATCAGAACAAGACGACAGGGAAAGCTTTCTCAATAGGCAAGGCACTAAAGATCCGGCAGGGAGTGGGCGGAAGCGCCCAGTTCATATAGAGGCAGCGCCCGGCAATTAGCCAATTACCGGGTGCTGGGCCCCTTTAAATGTCACAGAGCCAGCGCGCGCCCTAGAGTACGGGTGAGTACGGGCAAGCAGAGGGACGAGTGCGCCCGTCGCCCGACACCCAGGCAGCGGCGGCACTCGTCCTGGTAGCGGGGGCACAGGCAGAGCCGCAATGGCGCCCGCAGCCCGAGTTGCGGGCTGCGGCGCCGTTCGCAACAATCATTGTGAGACATATTTGCATAAAAGGGTAATATCACAAACACTTTCTCATGAGAAAATTATAATTCAGGACATTTATTAAAATGTAATCCACATGTGATATTGAAGTCCTCTTCAGAAAGAAATAAAATATATAGAAAACAGTCCATCATACAGAGAGGAGGGTTGACTGACATGTGATCACATACATCAGTATCTCATTAATTTTTAGTTCTCCATCCCCACAGCTATAAAATCAATTTTCTCTCCTCAACAAAGAAAAATAACCAAAGCAATATATTTGAAAAATATCATTACTTACTGTTCCCTACATGTTGACAGCTAATCTTTGTAATGAGACAACTCCTTTAACAGCTCTCATACT
This sequence comes from Phyllomedusa bahiana, assembly GCA_025379985.1. NCBI lineage: Eukaryota > Metazoa > Chordata > Amphibia > Anura > Hylidae > Phyllomedusa > Phyllomedusa bahiana. The sequence goes on from JAODAL010014127.1 coordinate 36,875, forward strand.
GGGGTTGCAATACTACTAAGGCTTTGGAAGAAGATGTCCCCTGAACAGAGCAGGAGATCCGTTTGGTTAAGGAGTGAAGCAAGATTCTGCCACTGCTGCTGAGAGTAAGTGACCAGCTAGGTGCATGGCAATTACTGTAGCTAGCAGCGGGAGAGACTGACACTCATCAGTTGGTGCTCAGTTCCTGGGCCTTAACGGGGTTTTGCCACAAAGTGCGTTCCTTACCTCTTATCTTCTCAGGAGAGAAGATAAATAAAGCATGCAGAGTCATGGGAGGGGGGGGGGAGGGTGAGCAGAGAGCGAGGAAGAAGGGAGCGTCTGCAATGTTTACTCAATCACATTACAACCAGTGGAATCTCTGTACTGCAGACAGACTCATACACTGCACTTTCTCCCCAGCCCCTTGCAAGCTCCTTCATGTTTCCTGTCATCAGATAAGAAGTGCAAACACGCAAGCGCGGCCAGATCAGCTCCTGTCAGTGTCCTGGTCAGTGTCTAATGTAAACTTTCAGGAAACTAAGGGGTACTGAGCAATGCTGTAGCTCTCAGAGGCTTCACTTTTTGTGATGACATATATTTAGAAAGGTGATTAAATACCCATTTTGGAGGATCCCACGTCAACATTACATCGTGGCAAAACCCCTTTCAGGGGAAATTTGGAAAAGCTAATCCCCAAGCTGCACATCTTGCCCTCACACCAGAGTGAGCGTCAAAACGGAGAGCCAGTTTGCGGCCAGTATTGTATGGATCCATACACAGCAAGCTGCGATGCCCTTTGTGCCCTGACACCTTCCTATCATTGCCAGCAGGAACTTTATCAACAATTTGTCCTCTAGATAGATAGAAAGATTGATAAATAAGTATGAGATAGATATGAGGTAGATAGATATTGAGAATAGATATGATAGATAAAAATTAAAAAATAAATATTAGATAGATAGAATAGATAGATAGAATAGATATTAGGAGATAGATGATTTGATTTGGTAGATAATATGAGATAGATAGATAGATAGATAGATAGATAAGATAGATAGATATGAAAATAGAAATATAGATAAAAAGAGGATAGATAAGATAGATATAGATGATTAAATAAATATTGAGATGTAGATAGAGATAAAGATAGGAAATAATTGGAGAAATAGATAATGAGATAGATAGATAGATTAGATAAAAGGGGATTAGATAGATATTTGAGGTAGATTAGGATAGATATTAGGAAGATAGATAGATATGAAGAAAATAGATAGATAGATAGATAGATAGATAGATATGAGAAAAGATAGAAAAGATAGATATAGATAGTAAAAGATATGAGATAAGATGGATGGGATAGATAGATATGAGATAGATAGAAAATAGATAGATAGATAAAGATAGATATGAAAATAGATGGAATATGAGAAAAGATAGATAATGGAAATAGATAGAAGTAAAGAGATAGATGATAGGAGATAGATAGATAATGGGTATAGAAATAGATAGAAAAGATAGATATGAATGGATAGATATGGAGATAAAATAGATAGATTTAGATAGATATGGATAGGGTAGATAGATATGAGATAGATTAGATAGATATGGGATAGATAGATAGATATGAAAATAGATAGATAGATAGATAATGATTGGGAGGGTTAGATAGATAGATATGAATTATATAGATAGATAGAGATTAGATATGAGATAGATAGATATGAGATAGATAGATATGAGATAGATAGATAGATAGATAGATATAATAGGAGATAGATATGAGATAAAAAGATCTCAAAGAAATAGTTCAATATGTGTAATGTGTTCTGTACTGTTTAAAACACTTTACAGATCTCATACAGGGATTGCAATACTCCTAAAGTTTTTGTAGAAGATGTTCCCCGATCAGAGAAATTTGATTTTTGGTTTGGGGAGTGAAGCGGGATTCTAAAAACTGCTGCTGGGGGTTAACTGACCAGTTTGGGTGATGGCAAAAAAGCTAATGCCCACTAAACCCAAATTTCTTGGCCCATAATAGGCGCCCGGGGAAAAACAAAATCCCATTTTTGCAGATAACTAAAGGGGAAATTTAGTAGCAAAAATGCAGGGCAGCCAAATTTTGAGCCATCTCAGCCACACACTGGAGAAGGGGGTCAGCGGGGAAGTGCCCCCCATAAGGTTAACAGGGCAGCTAGTTTGGGGCCCCAGCATTGAAATGATTTTAGGTGAAGTAAAATTCTATGAAGCGGGACAGCTCCCAGAGGGCCCACCCCCTTGAACTGTGTCCCAAACATTTTTTGGGGGACTATGGCCTCTGAGAGTCTATTGCTCCATTGTCACTGACTGCCACTTAGAGGGAGACTTCAGGGCAGGTTTTGTCATCAGAGTTTGAATCAGAAGCTACAATACTCATCATTTTGAATACAACTTTTATCTGCCTGTTGTGAACATATTTTGGCATTGCTAGCGCAACCCCCATTTTGTTTTTAAACAAGAGCCTCTGTTGCTAACCTCTAAGGGGTTTAAATTTAAACTTATTACATATTTTTGAAAGGCAAAAAAAAGAAAAGGAATGTCCATTCGTTCAGCCTATTGTCCTATAGGTTGATCCAGGGGAAGGGCCAAAACCCCCCCAAATGAGGTGGGAAACCCTTTCCCGACCCCAAAAATTGGCAATCAGAATAAATCTCTGGATCAGCAACGCTTCCCGAGAACCCCGGGTCCCCCTATAACTTGTTTATTATTACATCAAAGAAATGTATCCAGACCCTTCTCCAAAATTTCCTGGTAACTTTTAACTTGTTTATTATTACTTTCTAAAATGTATCCGGGACCCTTTCCGAATCCTGGTCACAAAACCCTTGTTCTATTATTACATCTAAAAAAGTACCAGCCCCTTTTCCCCCAAACCCGGGGTTCCTAAAACCCTTTTTTATATTATTACATCTAAAAAATGTATCCAGACCCTTCTCCAGACCCCTTTGGTAACTTTAACTTGTTAAAAAATTTACTTCTAAAAATTGTATCCAGACCCTTCTCCGAATCCGGGGTCACTAAACTTGTTATTTTTTCCCTCTAAAAATTGTACCAAAACCCTTCTCCAGAACCCCGGGGCCCAATAAAATTTCTATTATTCTCTGAAATGTTTTCCAGACCCCCCTCCGGGAACCCCGGTCCTATAAATTGATAATTATTACATCAAAGAAAATGCATCCAACCCTTCCCAAATCCCTGTCACAAAAAATTGTTTACTATTACATTAAAATGGTTTTTCCGGGACCCTTCTCCAAAAATTCCCGGTCACTGTAACTTGTTATTTTTATTAATCTAAAATTTTTCCCAAAGCCCCTTCTCCAGAACCTGGTCCCTTTTAATTTGTTCTATTTATTACATTTAAAAAATGTATCCGGGAACCCTTTCTCCAGAATCCCGGTCATAAATTGTTATACAAATTACATTTTTGAAATGTATCCAGCCCCTTCTCCAGAACCCCGGGGGTAAACTATAACTTGTTTTTAAAAATTTTACATCTTAGAAATGTATCCAGCCCCTTCCCCAGACCTCCGGGGTAACAAATAACTTTTTTATTTTAAATTACTTCCAAAAAATGTATCCCCCCCCCTTTTCCCCCAAACCCGGGGCACTTTAACTTTTTTTATTATTACATTAAAATGTATCCGGGACCCTTCTCCCAGAATCCCGGGTCACTTAACTTGTTATATTATTAATCTAAAATTTGTATCCAGCCCCTTCTCCAAAATTCCTGGTCCCTATAACTTTTCTATTATTAATCTAAAATGTATCCAGACCCTTCTCCAAATCCCGGTCACTATAACGTTTATATTATTACTCTAGAATGTCCCGGGACCCTTCTCCAAAACCCGGGTCCTAAAACTTGTTTTTTATTACATCTAGAAAGGGTCCCAGACCTTTCTCCAAAATTCCTGGCCCACTATAATTTGTTATATTTTTTACATTTTAGAAAGGGTACCCAGCCCCTTCCCCAAAATTTTCCGGGGTCACTAAAACTTGTTATATTTTACATCTAGAAATGTACCCCGGGGCCCCTTTTCTCCAGAATCCTGGAAACGAACTTGTTTTTATTATTACATCTAAAATGTATCCAGACCCTTCTCCAGAATCCTGGTCACCAAAAATTTGTTTTATTATTACATCTAGAAAGGGTTTCCCCAGACCCTTTTTCCAGAACCCCGGGTCACTAAAACTTGTTCTATTATTACATCTAGAAAATTTCCAGACCCTTCTCCAGATTTTGGTCACTAAAATGTTTATTTTTTAACATCTGGAAATGTATCCAGACCCTTCTCCAAAATCCTGGTCCCTAAAACTTGTTATTTTTATTACATCAAGAAATGTTTTCCCAGCCCCTTCCCCAAAATTTTCCTGGTCCCATAAATTTTTTATATTATTAACCCAGAAAAAAAATCCAGCCCCTTCCCCAAAAACCGGGGTCACTTAACTTGTTATATTTTTACATCTTGAAATTTCCCAACCCCCTTCTCCAAAACCCCAGTCACTATAACTTTTTTATATTATTACATCTAAAAGGGTTTTCCAGACCCTTCCCCAGAATCCCAGTCACAAAATAACTTTTTTTAAAAATTTTTTTGTGCGTTCACAATCTAAGCTGTGTTTCCACATGTGCAGCTTGTTGTCCCACATAATAGTCCTTTTTAACCTTAAGCTTTTTTTTCCCCTTGTGGTATAGCTGGGGCTAGAGCATTACTCCCTTTCACTTAAACTTCTCTGCTTCCCAGTGTTGGGGGTTTGCCTTCCCCCCCATAAAAGGAAAATATGATTCACCATAACAGTCCCCTTTTTTCCATTGCGCTTTGTTGTAATGTTTCCAAATTTTAAACCTTTTGTAAACCCCCTTTTTGGTTTGATGGATAGGGGTCAACGGGGGCCCCTTTCGGGACTCTCTGTGGCTACACAGCCCCATAAAAAAAACAAGCTGAAATTTCCCCCCTATTTGCCCCTTAAAATTTGCCCAGCGGGAACTATATAAACAACTTGTCCTACAGTGTCCTCTATTTTCAAAAAAACCAAAACTAGATAATTAATATGGGGAAGATAGAAAAGAGAAAGATATATAGATGGGATAGAAAGATAGATAGAAAAAGTTTGATATAACATATAGAGAAATAGTTTATAGTAGATATGTTTGAAAAATAGATAGAAAATTTTTCATTAATAAAAAAGATGGGAAAATTATATATGCAATGATGTTATGAGATAAAAGTTTAGATATATAAAAAAGATAGTTTTGAGATAGAAAGATAGATATGGATAGATAGAGTGGGGAAAGATTTTAAGATAGATATTGTTTGAAAGATGATATAAATTTAGATAGATGTGAGGTAATAGATGATAAAATAGTTTTTTTTTTTTTTATGATTAGATAGATAGATAGAAAAAGAAAGATTTTGATATATGAGAAATAGTATGATAATACAATAGAAAGATAAAATAGATAGATATCCCGATGATAGAAAGATTGAGGAGTTAGTTAGATAGATAAAATAGTTTAGATAATAATATAATTTAGAAAAGTTAGATATGGGGATAGATAGAAAGTTGAGAGGGGATAGATAGATTATTAAAATTGACAGATAAAAGAAAATTAGATAGATGGGGAAAATATATTAAATGCAGAAATAGACAAGTATATTAGGTCTAAGACAGATATTTATATAGATAGATATTAAAAAATTGTAGATAGACAGATTTATATAAAATAGAAAATGGGGGGAACTGTTAGCTATAAAAATAGTTTAATTTTAAAAGATATAAGATAGATAGAGACACATACATATTAAATATGCTCCAAATCCAGAGTAAGACATAAGGCAATTAGGGAATTTTTTTTTTTCAGTTTTGATTGTTGGCAAAAATTTGCTTTTTTTGGAGTTTTCCCAATGTATTTCATTGCCCTTTTGGCATTTTGGGTGTGCCACTGGTAATGGTTGTGTGGGGTATATATATTGCCGATTCCCCGCCAGTGCCACCCAGGGTTCGCATTTTTTTTTCAGAAATGTTTTTTTTTTTTGGGGAAAATATACGTTGTATTTTGGGCATATATTGCTTTTTTAAACTCATAGGGGAAAGGGGTCAAAAGTGGGGGAAATAAGAATCTCAAAGTTTTTTTCATGTAAAAAAGATCGGCGCATCGGAAACCCCCCGTTTTCGGCCCCATTTAAAATGAAAGCTGCGCCCCATTTAGTTGGGGCCCCAGATTTCGCTCATACAGGGGGGGAAAAATTCCCCCGCCTACCATGTTTGGGGCCAGTGCGGGGGCTTAGGGCAGAAAAGGGTGGCCTAACATGTATTCCCATTCGAGAAGGGGTGGAAATTTAGCGAAAAAAACATTAAAAAACATGTCCTGGGAAAAGCAAAAAAAGTGTCTTTCAAAAAGAAAATTGAATAAAGAGAAAAATCAAAGTTTTTATAAAAAAAGATTAAATGTGTGAAAAAGTGGATCATTTAAAATTAAAGGGAAATTTATAAGACCCCAAAAAGAAATAAATCTCGGCTCTCAAGGGCCCTGAGGATGGATTTTGATTCCAAAAAACATTTTTATTAGGTGTAAAATATTCCCCTTTTTAAAAAGCTAAAACCTTCCCATAAACATAAATCAATCAAAAACCCCCAAAAAACGCGTTTGGGCGGGGGCCCAACCGGCCCAACCCAGGGGGGGGGTTGGGAAAATAGAGAATCGCCGGGAAATACCCCGTAATTTAAAATTTTTTTAAGCTCTTCCCCAATTTGGGCGGCATTTTAAAAAAACCAATTTGGAAAAAAGGAGCGAAAAGTGACCCCTTTTAAGCTATGGAGGGAAATATGGGCCAACCGAAAAGGGGAGTGACAAATGACCCCTTTTTAACTATGGAGGGAAAAAAGGACCAAACAAATTCAAAGGGGGGACAGTTCAAAATTTTCAGAAAAAAGGCAGAAAGAGCTGTTTTGGGTTTATCCCAGGGGGGCAGATATGAATCCACCAAAACATAAGTAGGGTGTCTATTTTGAGTGGAGAAAGAAGGGGTGGGAAAAAGGGGGCCCCAAAAAATTTTACTGTCTATGGGGAAAATTCTTGTACTGTGATTGGTTGGGGGGGAAAAGGGGGTCCCTCCTGCTTAGCCAATCAGGGGGCTGAGCTCCTTTTCATAGAGTTTTATGGGGAAAAAAAAATGCAGACGAGCTCTGTTTGTGATTTGGGTCAAAATTTTAAAATAGGGGCGGTTATTTGGCCAATGGATGAGCGAGCGACCTCTTAGGGTTTTTTAATGCAATCTATAATAAAACTGTAATGCCCAAATAAAATTTTATAAGACTCCAAAGAAATTGTACCGATCTGTATATAAAATGGACAATTACATGGGGGTAACCCCAAAAAAAAAAAAAATTTAAAAAAATTCTGCCTTTTTTAAATGTTTTTGAAAAGCCCTCCTTTTTATGTGATTGGTTATATCCCTTATTATACCATTTTTTTTTAACCCTTTTTTTTTTTTTCATTGCCCGTTTTTCCATAGACTATAATGGGGCAAAGGGAGGGTCGCTTTCTGATTGGCCGGGGTTGCCAAAAACCCCCCTGCTCCCAAACCCAAACAGCTCTTTTCCCGCATTTTTTTTTCTGTATTTTGACTGTCCCCCCTTTGGGATTTGAAATTTGGTTTTCCCCTACTCCTCCATGTTATTTAAAGGGGGCCCCTGTCGTCCCCCCCTTTTCTTATTGGTTTGGTTTTTTGGGCCACCCTTTTAGAAGCGCTTACAGAATTTGAAAAATTTCTGTATTTCCCCGGGGGAATTCTCTATATCCCAAATTTCCCGATGTTGCGGCCCGGGGACGGCGACAAACCGGGGGTTGTTAGGGTTTTAAGGGGGTAAAGTTTATAGAAGGTTTGGAAAAAAAAAACCTTTCAGATAACGTTTTTCACCTAATAAAAAAATATTTTTTGATTCAAACTCCCTGTCTCACAGAGCTAGAGCTGAGATTGATTTCTTTTGCGATCTTATATATTTTTCCCCTAATTTTAAATGAGCCACTTTTTCAATACATTTAATCGTTTTTTAACAAAAATTTGGTATTTAAACTCTTTTTAATGAAAAAAATTTTTTTAGACAACTCATTTTAAAATTTTTGTAAGGTTTTAACAGTCGACCTAGAAACACATTTTGCCCAATTCCAAATTTCGTTTCGCTTCACTTCGCCCCCTCTGGCTCATTTTTAAACCCCATTCAACTTTGGTCTGCCTGTCGGAGCTGGCGGGGCGGGTGCAATGCGCCTTAAATTTGCCCCCCCGCGATCATACCTGCCCGGGGAAATTTTTTTGTGGTGCGTCCCCCCCCCAAACGCCCCCACCCCTGCCATTGCAGCCCCCCTTAAAGGGGAGGCGCAGCCGGAAAATGGGGAAGGTTGCGCCTTAAAATCGCAAACACTTGCGTTTCCCACGGGGGTTCGGTCGGTTTTAGGCGCAGTTTTTGCCAGGAAAAAAAGGGCCCAAATCCCGATCATACAAAGTCCCCCATAATATTTATGGTGACACATCCATATTTCCGTATGTGACCCTTTCAGGAAGTCAGACCTTAAAAATTTGGGTAAAATTTTTTAAAAACGTATTGGGTGCGCACTGTACGTGCCGCCATATGCCGGGTGTTTCAGAAGTATGCGCTGGCCATGAGATCTGAGATCTGCTCCTCATGAGATCTTTCACCTTCCATGAAGTTTCTGTATATCCCTCCTTCTCCAAATTTCAGTACATCAGGATATCAGTCTCATTCTTACTTTTCTGGCTTTCAAAATGGAGTCTGGTAACTCAATTTGTGACACAATCTCAACACCTACCATATCCTCCTTCTGGGCCCTTCTACCTCCAACCTTTTGGGTTCTTTTTTTCCTTTGTTGCCCGATTGTGAGTTTTTCTGGTCGGGGCCCTTCTCCTTTTTATATCAGTCTCCCTTTTGATTGTGTATTGATTCTGGTATGTACTTTTATCACCAAAATTGTTTTTTCAAATACCATGTGCTTTCAGTAGGGGTCCAAATGGGGGCCCTACTGGGAGTTCCCCGGGTCCGTGGGTGCCCCGGGGCCACCATTGTGGGAGGAAAAGAATGTGGAGGAGAAATAGAATTAAAGAAATATTGAACATCAAAAAATGCATGAAAATGATCCCAACACTACCCCCTTCCTATATATACCTTTAAAGGGGTTTTGCCACGAGTGGGAAACACGTCCGCCACTCGCAGCGTCGGCTGGAAAGCTGGCCGTGCTTGCGCAGTCAGCCTCCATTCTATTCTATGGGATTTCCGAGTACAGCCAAGCGGTGTGTTCGGCTCTGCTCGACTCTCCAGTCTGCACAGAGGAGTTCAGGGGCCTGTTCCCGAGATAGGTACAGGTCCCAGAGTTGGGACCCGCACCTATCAGACAATGGTGGCACATCCTAACGGTATGCCATCATTGTCTATGGTGCCAAAACCACTTTAGCAGAAGCGAAAAACAAGATGTGAACAAAACCTAAGCAACAGTAAGGAAGAACAAAGACCGGTATGAGGTGGAAGACTTCAAATATTGAGCATGAAGTAAACAACAGCTCAACATCATGGAATTTGACTATAAAAGGTGTTTTGGAGAAGAAGACCATGGACAATTATTGGCACACCAATGGACCAGATCAAAATATTTCATCTTGAACGGTTTATGACAAGAATCAGCTTCTTGGAGGAGATAGTCATGAAAAAAGAAGAGAAAAACTAGTGATAAGATCACCGACTCTTCATTAAGAAGCCTGAGGGAGCAAAGGGAGGACGAGGCAATCAGAAGACACCATCTTAAAGGAGATGTCTCACTATAAGGAATGATTTTTATGTTAATGATCTTGCAAAAACAAGTCACTTTGCAGTATGTGTCCATTAACAGTGTCCTACCTATTCCTAGATATCCCCTCTTGTATGGGCTGCATCAGCTCCTCGGGTCGCTATAGCTACAGACCTGTTCGATCTCTCCTGATAGGCTGCCAGTGGTGGTCGCTATAGCTACAGACTTGTTCAATCTCTGGGGCTAGGCTGCGAGTGCTGGTCTCTATAGCTACAGACCTGTTCAATCTCTCCTGAGAGGCTGCCAGTGGTGGTCGCTATAGCTACAGACTTGTTCAATCTCTCCTGATAGGCTGCTAGTGCTGGTCACTATAGCTACAGACCTGTTCAATCTCTCCTGATAGGCTGCCAGTGCTGGTCGCTATAGCTACAGACCTGTTCAATCTCTCCTGACAGGCTGCCAGTGCTGGTCGCTATAGCTACAGATCTGGTGTCCTCAGCAACTCATCACTGCAGGCCAGTAAAGCCAGTAAACACTTCCTGAATCCAAAAATGAAACTGAGATAATTGGACTGAGGTAAAATGAATAAATGTTTTAAGACAGCCCCTTTAATGTTCATGTGGAGCTGTAGAACCTCCTAGAAAACCATAAAAATGGAGACCCAACTACGATATGCTATATTGGTTGCTACTTATGTAGCATAAGAGCCGTTAGGTACCCTCAAGCACCAGGGCCCAGGTACAAATGCTACCTATGCCCCTCCTATAGGTACAGCACTGCTATTAGCATTGGCTACGAGTTTGACCAGCTATTTTATTGACATGGTTTATAGTTAAGATAACATTCTCTTGAATGGAATTTCCATGGTAATATAGCCCTTAAAAGAGCTCACAGTTTAATATACAATCTGTACTGTTATTTGGCAGTAACATTTGGACAGACTACTTACATAGATTCCTAAATCCCACTCCAGATCTGGAAATAGACATTATAAGGGGTCCTTGATATCCCATATCTCATCATATATCATCTCCATTTATCACTGATCCAAAAGTAATTGTTAGCCAGGAAATTTACGAGCTTAGTCTCTTAAATGGTTGTGCCAATTGCAAGGCCGGCTGACAGGTAGGGAGGGGCAGACGAGCAACTCGGGCGCTTACCTCTGCCTACCACTAATTGGGTGCCAGTATGGAGTGGGCTCAGGAGCTGTTAGTTACAGCCAGCAGGTGCCTTCAGCTACATAGGCATCTTAGCAGTGGTACAGGCAAAGGGGGGTGCCTCCTCCCACATCCTGATTGTCTCCCCCATAACGCAATCACGGGGTGCTGACCAGCAATCATGACAGCTGGAAGCCTAATGAAGGCCCTCAGTCCTGCCCAGAGCCGTCTTAACAGCATTATGGGCCCCTGGGCAGAGCCCTGCAGTGGACCCTGTCGAAATACATGACATCACACTAGGTCATGCCTCTAGCTTCCTCCTAGCACACCCATATTATTAAGGCACTTATGTCTATACACCAGCAGCTTGCAGTCTACAAAACTAATTGGTGGGGCAGGGAGCCTTTGGCTCCCTTCTCCCCCATGGTTTTTAACTGTTTGCACATCCTAAAAACACACAAACAGTTCAATAAGCAAAGCCAACTAAGGGATCCATAGTATGTTTTCTTGTATTCCTGTGACATGCATACACCACTTGGGGCCCCTATACTTGTGGGGCCCCTGGGCAACAGGCCCAATGGAAAAGATGGCCCTGGTCCTGCCATCTTACTGCTGCTATTACACCTTGACTAAGGCAGGTTGTAATACGAGAGCCCTAACTGCACACTATTCTGTTATACTGTACATTTTTATTGCCGAATAGTATATAAGTGTTTGCTCCAAAATAAATAAAAAGTAAAAAAATATATATATTAAAAGTTTAATGTTCCCACTTTTCCCATTTTACAAATAAAAAAATGAAACATAATTGGCATCACCGCTTGGTGAATGTCATAAAAAAAGAACAGTGGCCAAAATTAAGGGCGACATGTAGGAACGGCACTTACGCCTGTTTTCTGGCGTATCCTGCGCCTCACCGGCCCGAATCCCCTATCGGACGCAGGGATGCGATGTTAGGCGCAGCGTTCGCCACTTTCAGCTGCGCCACGCATGAAGGGGCGTGCTGTGGGCACGGTGTAGACGTTTCGGGGCGGGACGCGGCGCGCTCGAAAACTTCGAGGGATGTACGATCGCGAGTCAGCAAAGTGCGGCGCAGTGCAGCGCTCGCCAGCTCCGACAGGCAGACCTAGTTGATTCTGGTCTAAATGCTCCGGTGGAGGCGAAGTGAAGCGAGAACAGAACATGAGAGGAAACATAGAAGAAGATCGCAAGAGAAATCTCGGCGCTCAGCTCCGTGCGGCATGGAGTATGAATCTAAAAAAATCGTCTTTATAAAGGCGGAAAACATTATCAGAAAAAGCTCAAACCTTAAAAATAAAAAATAATAAAAAAACATCACTTTCCAAAAATCCAGAACGGCGCAACATCAGGAATTAGGATATTGGAAATTGCCGGGAAATACAGTAATTCAAATTCTGAAAGCTATTCTCATTGGTCGGTATAAACCAGCCAATCAGAATAGGAGCGACAGTGAACCATTAAAACCTATGGGGAACTATTGAAGAATCAAAATCAAAGGCGGGACAGTTCAAAATACAGTAAAAATACAGAAAAGAGCTGATTGGTTGAGCTAGCGGGGTCTTGGCTATCTCGGCCAATCAGAATAGGAGCGACAGGGAACCATTATAACCTATGGAGAAATATAGACCAATCAAACTCAAAGGCGGGACAGTTCAAAATACATTAAAAATACAGAAAAGAGCTGATTGGTTGAACTAGCGGGGGCTTGGCTATCTCGGCCAATCAGAATAGGAGCGACAGGGAACCATTATAACCTATGGAGAAATATAGACCAATCAAAATCAAAGGCGGGACATTAAAAATACAGTAAAAATACAGAAAAGAGCTGATTGATTGAACTAGCGGGGGCTTGGCTATCCCAGCCAATCAGAGCGCGAGCTACTTCTCCCATTGTAGTCTATGGAGAGATGGGCGCAATGCAATCTCGGCTCTCAGCGCCGTGCGGCATGGAGTATGATTAAGAAATCATTTTTATTAAGTGTAAAATATGAACTGAAAAAGAGCTGAAACCTTCTATAAAAATAAATCACTCAAATCCCTAACAACGCGTTTGTCGCCGAGACCGGCGCAACATCAGGAATTGGGATATAGAGAATTGCCGGGAAATACAGTAATTCAAATTCTGTACGCTCATTGGTCGGCATAAACCAGCCAATCAGAATAGGAGCGACAGTGGCCCATTATATCCTATGGAGGAGTATTGACCAATCAGAATAGGAGTGACAGGGACCCATTATAACCTATGGAGAAATATTGACCAATCATATTCAAAGGCGGGACAGTTTAAAAGACAGCAAAAATGCAGAAAAGAGCTGATTGGTTGAGCAAGCGGGGGCTTGGCTATGAACAATAATATGGGGGTAACGAAAAAAACAATATTAATTCAATAAAATCATGTTTATTTCTTTATTTTCGTTAGCCAAGGATCAATAGTATGGGTGTAACAAAAATAAAGAAATAAACATGATTTTATTGAATTAATATTTTTTTTTCGTTACCCCCATATTATTATTCATTTTATATACACATCGGGACAACTTCGGCAGTATCATCATTTGATTTCGGGCATGTACAGTTTTATTCCAGATTGCATTAGAAAACCCATAAGAGCATCGCTCGCTCTCCCATTGGCCCAAAAAACCGCGCCACTTTTAACTTAGCCAATAACAAACCGAGCTCGCTCTGCATTTCTTTTCCCCATAGAACTCTATGAGAAAGTAGCTCGCGCTCTGATTGGCCGGGATAGCCAAGCCCCCCACTAGCTCAACCAATCAGCTCTTTTCTGCATTTTTACTGTATTTTGAATGTCCCGCCTTTGATTTTGATTGGTCCATACTTCTCCATAGGTTGTAATGGGTCCCTGTCGCTCCTATTCTGATTGGTCAATACTCCTCCATAGGATATAATGGGCCACTGTCGCTCCTATTCTGATTGGCTGGTTTATGCCGACCAATGAGAAGAGCTTAAACAATTTGAATTACTGTATTTCCCGGCAATTCTCTATATTGCAATTCCCGATGTAGCGCCGGTCTCGTTAGGGATTTGATTGATTTATGTTTATAGAAGGTTTGAGCTCTTTTTCAGAGAATATTTTACACTTAATAAAAATTATTATTTTTTTCATACTCCATGCCGCACGGCGCTGAGCGCCGTGGTTTCATTGCCCCGATCTCTCCATTGACTACAATGGGACAAGTAGTTCGCGCTCTGATTGGCCGAGATAGCCAAGCCCCCGCTAGCTCAACCAATCAGCTCTTTTCTGCCTTTTACTGTATTTTGAACTGTCCTGCCTTTGATTTTGATTGGTCCAAACTTCTCCATAGGTTTTAATGGGTCACTGTCGCTCCTATTCTGATTGGCTGGTTTATGCCGACCAATGAGAATAGCTTTCAGAATTTGAATTACTGTATTTCCCGGCAATTTCAAATATCCAAATTCCCGATGTTGCGCCGTTCTGGATTTTTGGAAAGTGATTTTATCTCTGTATTTTTTTAGTAGGTTTGAGCTCTTTTTCTGATAATGTTTGACGCCTTTATAAAGGCGATTTTTTGATTCATACTCCGCACGGACATGTTTAATGATTTCTCGCTGTTTTCAAGCCTGTCTTGTATCGGAATACATGTGAGGCGCAGTCCCTTCTGCGCCGAAGTCCCGCACTGCGCCCCATACACTGGCGAGGCGCGGCGGACTTTTCCCCGCATGTATGAGCGCACCTCCTCAGACGGCGAATATTAGGCGAGCCCCGCACTGCGCCTAAGTCCCCGCACTGTGCCCCACACACTGGCGAGGCGCGGCGGACTTTACATGTTATGTATGAGCGCACTACCTCGGGCGGTGAATCTTAGGCGCAGCGCCGCAGTGCGCCTAAGTCCCACACTGCGCCTCACACTCTGACGAGGCGCGGCAGACTTTACATAGAAATTGAGGAAACAGTTCTTTGCTAAAATGGTACCAATGAAAACCACACTAAAAACGTTATTGGTCTCAGAAAAGGCGCTGCAGAGCAAATTGAAAAAACCCACTGGAATCGTACTGCCCCATGGAATAAAGATAACATCATTTACATCGCACCTCCAACAAAAGATGGTGCAGTTGTGTTTTTTTCCCATTTGACCTTGCTGGGGGGGAAGGTGCTGTGCGTCAGGTCAGGGCCAGGGAATATAATTTTTACAAGGAGGGGTTGCGCCGTTTGCCCTTTCTGCCTAAGGAGCCAAATGCCTTGTCTCAGTCCTAACCTATTGTATGTCCACTCTTGTTCCACTATGGAAAAACATATCATCCTCATGTACACTCTGTGTTGGACTGGGGTTCCTGGAGCCCACTAGTGGAGTTGATTCTTGGGGCCCACCAGGGGAGTTGATTCTTGGGGCCCACCAGTGGAGTTTGTTCCTGGAGCTCACCAGTGGAGTTAATTCTTGGGGCCCACCAGGGAAGTTAATTCTTGGCACCTGCCAGTGGAGTTGATTCTTGGGGCCCACCAATGCAATTGATGTTTGGGGTCCACCAGTGGAGTAGATCTTTGGAGCCCACCAGTGGAGTTGATTCTTGGTGCCCACCAGTGGAGTTGATTCTTGGTGCCCACCAGTGGAGTTGATTCTTGGTGCCCACCAGTGGAGTTAACCATTATAGGTGATTCTTAGGACTCACCAGTAGAATTGATTCTTGGTTCTCACCAGTAGAGATGATTCTTAATTCACACCAGTACAGTGGATGTTTGGGGTCCACCAGTGGAGTTAATTCTTGATGCCCACTATTGGAGGTAAGACTTAGGACTCACCAGTAGAATTGATTCTTGGAGCCCACCAGTGGAGTTGATTCTTGGGGCCCACCAGTAAAGTTGATGCTTGGGTCCCACCAGTGGAGTTGATGCTTGGGTCCCACCAGTGGAGTTGATTCTTGGGGCCCACCAGTAGAGTTGATGCTTGGGTTCCACCAGTGAAGTGGATTCTGGGGGCCCACCAATGGAGTTGATTCTTCATGCCCACCAGTGGAGTTAATTCTTGGGGCCCACTATTGGAGGTAAGACTTAGGACTCACCAGTAGAATTGATTCTTGGGTCTCACCAGTAGAATTGATTCTTGGGGCTCACCAGTGGAGTTGATTCTTGGGGCCAACCCTACAGCTACTGTCCAAGACTACACATGCCCCTTGCCTTCTATCTCTCTTTCTCAGCCTTCCTCCCTGAAAAGCAGCCCTAGGCCCTCCATGCCAAGAGGTCCACCATGGGTTTCTCCTGCTCCCTTATATGCCAGTCAAAGCCTTTCTACACCTTTGGTCCCTGCATCAGCTCCTTAAAAACTCAACAGAGTAAAATTCCTATCATTCTCAGATGACCATTTCGGTGCTGGATTATTTTCTCTTCTAGAGCATTTAATACAAGTGCTTTATACGTCTGGAGAGGAACTTTTGGATTCTGCAGGGATGGACGTGTTAGACAACTCTAAAGCTTGTTCTCAGGCCTCCAGCAGGAAGGCTGTTGACACGCTCCCTCTTCGGGATTCTACATGTAAAGTGACGCATTGAATCGATATCTTTAGAGCCCATGATAACCACTCATTAGGCTTGGTAAATGAAAGATATAAGGATCCGCAATATACCTGAAGGTAATTAAGAAAAGTTTCCATCTCCGGGAGGCTGTGTCTCACCAGTCATCAAACAGCCTGATTGTTTTGAGTATGATTTGAGAGATAATTGTAGTTGATTTGCTGCAAGAGGGATGATGGGAATGTTACAGCATTCAAGTAATCTAAGATTAAAGCTGAGCATGTAATTATAGAAATCTGCGGCTAACGTTCACACAACTCAAGCCTGCGGTGAACTCTTATCTCAGCTGCCTGCAAAAAGCCGACCCCCTTCTGGGGTGGACAAGGATTTCATTTGAGGACAAAAAAATTTTTTTTTTATAGGCCACATCTATATTTAATAATGCATAGAGCTCACCTGCCGGTAAAACAATACTTTGCCATTGTGCAACTTCTCGTTGTGGAATGAACATAAAGGTTATTGCTTTTAACATATTTCTAGGGATCCATAAAATATTACTACAGACTCGTCAGCAGATGCTGAGATTGTCGAATTGTTGAGCAATAAATCATAAAAGGTAAAATAGAGAAATGCCATTTTCCATCCTCAATCCTCTTTATAAGGAGTAAGATCAAGAGCTCAGGGGTTAGTGCTACTGACCTGGGGTCCTGGAGGATGAATCTGGCCAAGGTCAACATTTACGCGAACTCTGTAGGTTCTCCCTGTGTTTTTTTCGTGGACTTCCTATGAGTTGTCTGCTTTTCGTCCGATGTCCAAAAATACATGTCCTGTGGGAGAGAAGTTAGAGTGTGAGCCCCTTTCGAGGCAATCTCTATATGGCACTGCAGAATATGTTGGGTGCTCTATAAGGTTCACCTTTGTACATAATGTTCTCTGACTTCCCCTCTAAAAGCTCTGATAGCACAATAGTGACAGGATTGCTTGACAGATCTTCTTCCTTGCCTGAGAGGTGTAAGTATTATCACCAATAACCTGATGAGTGTGAAACCCTTTGCCCTGTGTAGAAGAAGAGAAACATGTTTTCATTTTATGTACTGTTCTTTACCCTAATTATATCTATCCCTGTCCAGAGAACAATAGAGCGGGTGTGGTCAAAGAAGTGTAAATATTATCAAGCAGCACCTGATAAATGTGAAGAAAACCTCCCCAGTGCAGAAAAGATTACCCCATTATCCTTTCATGTATTGCTGCTAGTCTAGTCTAATCTTATTTATCCCTGTCCCGAGAACAATAGAGCAGCTCTTGTCAAAGAAATGTAAATATTATCAAGCAGCACCTGATAAATGGGAATAAAATCTCTCAAGTGCAGAAAAAGATGACCCTATTATCCTTTAATGTGTTGCTTTGATCTAGTCTAATCTTATCTAATCTTATTTATCCCTGTCCTGAGAACAATAGAGCAGCTCTGGTTAGAGGAGTGTAAATATTATCAGCTAGTCTCAAAAAAATGGGAATCTAGCAAGAGAACAAAGAGTGACTTTTAATAACTATATTTACTATTTTGCCATAGGCAAACTTAAACTCTATCAGTTCTCAATCTATAAAGCGCTAAAACTTAACTTTTATTATATATAACACAACCTCTATACACACTATTTTAAAAACCTGACATTTTAATTTGTGATTTCCTACCTCTTTCTACTGTGTTACCCTGCTGCAGAGGGTCTCACAAGGAAACCTTATATGTTTCATGCCCATCAAATTAGTGATGACTGCCCAAGTAAGATGTTTTGGATTCCTTTTTGGAGTTAGCAAATCACTGTATATATAGGGTTTCCCTGCTAATAGGTGGTGTTCCACCAGACTTGATAATAGAAAAGGAGTTATTCCTTCACAATTAGAAAGGGACAAATTGAGAGGTTAGAAATAAGGTTTTTAAAATAGTGTGTATTGAGTTTAAGTTTTATATATAATAAAAGATAAGTTTTAGTGCTTTCTAGATTGAGAACTGATAGAGTTTAAGTTTGCCTATGGCAAAATAGTAAATACAGTAAATATTATCAGCAGCACCTGATAAACGTGAAGAAAATCTCTCAAGTGCAGAAAAAGATGACCCTACTATCCTTTCATGTATTGCTTCTAATCTAGTCTAATCTTATTTATCCCTGTCCCGAGAACAATAGAGCAGCTCTGGTCAGAGGAGTGTAAATATTATCAGCAGCACCTGATAAATGTGAAGAAAATCTCTCAAATGCAGAAAAAGATGACCCTACTATCCTTTAATGTGTTGCTTCTGATCTAGTCTAATCTTAATTTATCTAATCTTATCTATCCCTGTCCCTAGAACAATAGAGTGACTCTGGTCAGAAAAGTGTAAGTATTAT
Source organism: Phyllomedusa bahiana (assembly GCA_025379985.1). Classification (NCBI taxonomy): domain Eukaryota; kingdom Metazoa; phylum Chordata; class Amphibia; order Anura; family Hylidae; genus Phyllomedusa; species Phyllomedusa bahiana. The sequence goes on from JAODAL010014127.1 coordinate 55,732, forward strand.
CAGCAGCTAGATGTCCCCATTATCCTTTCATGTATTGCTTTTCATCTAGTCTGATCTTTTGTATCCCTGTGCAGAGAACAACAGAGCAATCATTATGTCATTACTTACTATTTGTAATGAAACTACAGCAGCTGCATTAAAGTGAGAGAAGTCTGCTTAGCCATTCAGGAGTTTTATCTCTTTAGTAATCACAGCAAAAAAAAAAAAAAGTTTTATATGTATGTATTCTCAACTGTGTAGGACTGCCTAGATTTAAAAAAAAAAAAAAAATGTTGCCAAAAATTCTTTAAAAAGTCATTTTCCAAGACTATGGGTTTTAACTAAAAATACTCTTTCTAATTGAAGCTGTAATTTAAAAAACAAGCCTGGTGATATGAAAAGAAAGAATTTAACTGAACCTGACATCTGACCTGTTGTACCACCATTTCTCTTCCTTTGGGTATGGTTTCGATACTCTGCTGACTCCAGAACGTTGCTCTGTGGTTATATGGTAATTGATTTTCTGGGGCAGAAAAAACATAGTGATGAAAGTAGGTGTGAGTGGATATGGGAGTCTCATAATTGGGTGCAATACCAAAGGTAATAGCAAAAATGTATGTCTTCGACAGGTAGTGGATCCTCTATATCAGCCATGAGTTTTGGCATAAGGCCAGGTGGAGGAGCAGGGTCTAAGGAGCCACTTGATCTTTACCCTTAGATCTGCTGCTTGGAACTCCTATATCAGTTCCCCCGGCATGGTCATCTGCGTTGATGGCTGGCATGTGGGTGTGGTGCAGAAGAGTCATGAAGAGACATGGTCGGGTCACATGCAGAAAGTCAGGGCAGGCAGCGTTCAGTTATAAATGGGTCACAAGCAACAAAAGGTCAAGAAAGGCAGCAATAAGTCATAAATGGGTCACAGGCAAAAGGTCATGGCAGGCAGCATTCAGACATAAATGGGTCACAGGAAAAAGGTCAGGGTTGGTGGCATTCAATCATAAATGAGTCAGGCAAAAGGTCAGGACAGGCGGCATTCAGACATAAATGGGTCACAGGCAAAAGGTCAGGGCAGGCGGCGTTCAGACATAAATGGGTCACAGGAAAAAGGTCAGGGCAGGTGGCATTCAGTCATAAATGGGTCAAAGGCAAAAGGTAAGGGCAGACTGCGTTCAATCATAAATTGGTCACAGGCAAAAGGTCAGGGCAGGTGGCGTTCAGTCATAAATGGGTCAAAGGCAAAAGGTAAGGGCAGACGGCGTAATCATAATAGGTCAAGGCAAAAGGTCAGGGCAGCGCTGTTCAGTTCATAAATGGGACAGAAAAAAGTAAGCAAGGCGTTTAATCAAAAGGTCCAGGCAAAAGTCAAGGCAGTGGCGTTCAGTCATAAATGCGTCAAAGGCAAAAGGTAAGGGCAGACGGCGTTTAATCATAAATGGGTCATAGGCAAAAGGTCAGGCAGCGCGTTCAACAAATGGGTCACGAAAAAAGGTAAGCAACGGCGTTTAATCTTATCACAGCAAAAGTCAGGGCAGGTGGCTTCATTAAATAGACACAAACAATAGGCGGATAGTGGGTTTAGTCTATGGACACAAGCAAAAGGCCAGTAACACTCCGTTGTAAATAGTAGGGCAGTGATTTAGCAAATGGTATAGCAAAAGGTCGGGCAGCGCGTTCAGTCGTAAATGGGACACAAGAAATATGTCAGGTTAGGCAGCATTTAGTTCTAAATGGGACACAAGCAAAAAGTCAGGGTACGCGGTGTGCAGTTGTAAATAGGTCACAGGAAAAAGGTCAGGGCAGGTGACATTCAATCATGAATGGTCACAGGCAAAAGGTCAGGGCAGGCAGCATTCAGTGGTAAATGGGTCAGAGCTGGTGGCATTCAGTTATAAATGGGTCACAGGCAAAAGGTCAGGGCAGGCGGCATTCAGTCGTATATGGGACACAAGCAAATGGTCAGGGTAGGTGGCATTTGGTTGTAAATGGAACACAAGCAAAAGGTCAGTGCATGCAGCATTTAGTTGTAAATGGTTCACAGGCAAAAGGTCAGGGCAGGCAGTGTTCAGTCATAAATGGGACACAAGCAAGAAGTCAAGGTAGGTGGTGTTCAGGTGTAAATGGGACAAAAGGTCAGGGTAGGCGGCGTTCAGTTGTAAATATGTCACAGGCATCGTTCAGTCATATATGGATCAAAACTATCCAAGGGTCAATTCCAGAAGAGTCATACAGTACAAGTCGCTAAAAACAAAAGTAAGTGCACACACACTCTGGGAGCAAGCTGGGCGGGGAGGTGCTCCTTTATATATATACACAGGTAGAAAGGGATAGGTTTAGAAATGTTAGAGGAGAGCCGGCAGCAATGGCAGAGGAGAAGCGCCAAGGGACCAGGGAAGGAAGACGCTGCCTTACATTGTAGTGCGGTACATGAGCGCACACACGGCTCAACAAATGAGCTGTTTCATGACACAAGACAATGTAGTAAAAAACTACAGAGAGGAATTGTAGGCAAATACGAATACAAAGGGATACAATTTGATACTTGCTATACACAAGGATAGCAGAGGGTCATCAATGCTGATGAAGTGCAAGGCATCACAAAAATAAAACGTAATCATTCAACGCCTGGAGTCTTTAGGTTTAACCCCCCAATGACTTCAAAGAGTGAAGAGCGCCCAAATATTTTCAGAGGTTTATATTACTACAAATATCAGACGCAGCAAACATTGTGAAGGGTCTTCTAGAAAAATGTTTCTTCTCTTAGCTAAGTCAGTCATTCCCTTAGAAGTTGCTGATAGATGTGAAAAGGTTTAGGACAGGGGGTCATACCATTGGTGCAGCCTAAGTGCAAATTGTGCATCTTAAAGGGAATGTGTCATCAAAAAACGACTTATTGTTTAACTAATGTTTTCTTGTTAAACACATTTTTTTAAGAATTTTTGGTTATTTTTTGTTTAATTTCCCATATTACTATCAATATTTTTTTTTTTAATTCTGTAATTCTGCAGTTTTTGCTTTGGCCATGGGGTAATATAGTTTATGCTTTCGCAGTCCTTCATATCAGCACGATAGGTTACCCGAAAGGTGACCCAAAATTTTTTAATAACACAGGATCCAACATACATAGAGACTCACAGTCCCCCTCCTGCACACTGACTTCTTCCCAGGTCACAAGACGCCACAAAATTCCCTATAAAGTCAAAGGGGTTTCTCCTGTTTTACCCGGCTAAATGTGTATAATAAACAGGATCCACCAGTCACAATAGTGAGTCACAGCTCCCCTCTCCCCCCCTTCACAGTGACTTTTCCCAGGGACAGAGCACGCCCACAAACACTCTCCTAAGAAGTTTAATGGGTCTGGGTTGTTTTCTGGCTAAAAGGTATAGATAACACCGATCCCCATACAATGGAGAGCACAGCTCCCCCCCCTGCACACTGACTTCTTCCCCGGTCACAGAGCTGCCCACAACCTCTCCTTTTAGGCAAGGGCGCCCCGCACCGGGTAAAATGTGTATGATAACCAGGATCCCCCCGTCCAAATAGAAGATGTCACAGCTCCCCTTCCCCCCCTTCCCCTGCCAAAAATTTGGCCACTGGGCATAATAATAGTCCGATGCTTCTCAGCAGTCTCTTCATTATCAGCACAGATAGGATTACACCGAAAGGTGACACCAATGTGTATAGATAACACAGGATCCACCAGTCATAATAGGAGACAGTCACAGCTCCCCCTCTCTGCACACTGACTTCTTCCCAGGTCACAGAGCACGCCCACAACACTCTCCTATAGAAGTCAATGGGTCTGCTCCTGTTCACCGGCTAAAATGTGTATAGATAACACAGGATCCACCAGTCACAATAGAAGATGTCACAGCTCCCCCTCTCCCCCTCCCTGCACACTGACTTCTTCCCAAGTCACAGAGCATGCCCACAACACTCTCCTATAGAAGTCATTTGGACTGCTCCTGTTCACAGGCTCCTATGTGTATAGATATCACAGAACTCACCAGTCACAATAGGAGAATGTCACAGCTCCCCTCTCCCCCTCACTGCACACTGACTTCTTCCCAGGTCACAGAGCACACTCACAACACTCTTCTATAGAAGTCAATGGATCTGCTCCTGTTCACCGGCTAAAATGTGTATAGATAACACAGGATCTACCAGTCACAATAGGAGATGTCACAGCTCCCCTAGCCCCCTCCCTGCACACTGACTTCTTCCCATGTCACAGAGCATGCCCACAACACTCTCCTATAGAAGTCATTGGCTGCTCCTGTTCACGGCTAAAATGTGTATAGATAACACAGATCTACCAGTCACAATAGAAGATGTCACAGCTCCCCCTCTCCCCCTCCCTGCACACTGACTTCTTCCCAAGTCACAGAGCATGCCCACAACACTCTCCTATAGAAGTCATTGGGACTGCTCCTGTTCACAGGCTCCTATGTGTATAGATAACACAGACTCACCAGTCACAATAGGAGATGTCACAGCTCCCCCTCTCCCCCTCACTGCACACTGACTTCTTCCCAGGTCACAGAGCACACTCACAACACTCTTCTATAGAAGTCAATGGATCTGCTCCTGTTCACCGGCTAAAATGTGTATAGATAACACAGGATCCACCAGTCACAATAGAAGATGTCACAGCTCCCCCTATCCCCCTCCCTGCACACTGACTTCTTCCCAAGTCACAGAGCATGCCCACAACACTCTCCTATAGAAGTCAATGGGACTGCTCCTGTTCACCGGCTACATGTGTATAGATAACACAGGACCCACCAGTCACAATAGGAGATGTCACAGCTCCCCCTCTCCCCCTCCCTGCACACTGACTTCTTCCCAGGTCACAGAGCATGCTCACAACACTCTCCTATAAAAGGATCCACCAGTCACAATAGGAGATGTCACAGCTCCCTCTTCCCCTCCCTGCACGCTGATTTATTTCCAGGTCACAGAGAATGCCCACAACACTCTCCTATAGAAGTCAATGGGACTGCTCCTGTTCACAGGCTCCTATGTCCGTGAAGCGGCTGTAAAGCATCTCTCTAAATGCTGTTAAATGCAGTTTAGGAAAGATGGCTGATCCCATAATCATATACAGAAATAAAAAATGTACACTCAGAACATAAAAATGACTAAGAAGAAAATAATTTGTATCCACATCTCATTTTAATTCATAAAAAATATATATTGGTTACAGATTACCTTGAAGTTCCCAGGTTGGTGGGACATGGTGGCAACCATCATAGTACATGAGGGAAACCGAACTCTTACCGTCAGTTTCCTCCACACATTATAGTTGATTAGTGGGGGTACTTGCAGGAGCCCACTTTGGGACCAGTTTATTGTCAAGGATCCCATTTAAAAAGTAGGGATTGTCTAAAGCAGGGAACTTCCTTTAGAGGGGTTATCTCACCATGCCGTTTCACAGAGTCACAGGCAGCTACAGGCTCACACTGCCTGGTCAGGCTGTGGGTGGTTCTATAGCACTGATTAGCATATCAGCTCTGATATTCCTAACTGAGCGTTATAGAGACATAAGTGTAGGATATTTAATCTGTAAGTACACAATGCTACTGACCTCCCAGGAGTGAAACAATTGCTTTTCAAAGGTAAAAAAAATCTAATCTTGTTGGAGATTAATTCTCTGCTCTTCCCGACCATGGTGACGGCATTCCCTGCTCTCAGCCGAATCAGAAAAAAAGATGTGGATGGTAACCTAGAGACACTTGCGTGCACTCAGAGCAGATAAAATCTCTCTTATCTCCTGACCAGGGAAAAATCAAAAGACCACTGTATTTAGAAAAAGTCTTCAATGACCTGTCCCTACTTGTCGAAAACTGATCATTGTAGTGAAAAAACCCCTTTAACACGTTCCGCAATGAATAGATCCAACTACAGAATATAGGCCCACAAGTTGTACTCTTTCAAACTATAATATATTCTCTATCCAAAAAACGCAACTTAAGAACTTGAAACAAAAATGCTTCGAAGTTAAAAATGTTCTTATTAACATTCCAGTCATTTATCCGGGGCATGTAAACCTCACAGAATTTGCATCCTTGGAGGGTCTTATCAGTAAAGTTGAATCAGATTTTTACAGCTTGAAAGCTTTTCATACACATGGTCCATGGAGTTTAACCAAAACTGTAAAAAAAAATACATAAAAGAGAATAATTCATCACCTAGCTTTAAAGCTGGAGGAAAAAGCAGCAGCTATTTACTCTCTCTACTGAAAGACACAGCGTTATCCCTCTGCTCAACATATATGCAATATTAAATGAGTCAGATTCTTTCAATGTTAATAGAGGTTCCCAAAAAAAAAAAATTGTTGTGTTGGAAATTTGTCTTTTTTTTTTCTTAACAGTGATTTCTGCAACAGTAGCAAAGGTGCTAATCATGGTAAACTAAGGGTGGGGCGTTCCTAGTACCCAGAAACTATGTAATGTAGGAGAAAACATTGTATCAAATGAAAAGTGTTGCAGGCAGACAGGATTCCATCATTTAACTGGATTGTTGTACAAAGAGAAGAGGGGAATTTTGAGGTCTGCATTAGAAAATTAGAATTCCTATGCCTTTGACAAAGATTATACAAAATTAGGCACAGGTGCATATTCTTGCTGGAGTACAGCGCCATTTATCCCTTCCCTGTGCTAAACCATATACCAATAAACTATTATGTAATCTAAAACATCTTAGGCCTTCAGGGATGTTAGATAGAAACCAGAAAACACCATAGAAGTCTATGGATAAAGAATATTAATTCCAAACCCTTTATAACCCTAGGTAGTAACTGCTAAACCACACTAGACCCCCAGGGATATTAAAGAGAATGTCTCATCAGAAAATGACCTACTGTTTAACCCTTGTTCACTATCAATGTTTTTTTTAAATCCTAAAATCCTGCAGTTTTCAGTTTGTCCACTAGGCCTAATCATAGTCTGACACTTCCTGTTCTGTAAAGAAAACTTCTCAGCAGTCTTCTCATTCTCAGTACAGGCAGGGATTACACTAAAAGGTGACACCAATGTGTATAGATAACACAAGATCCACCAGTCACAATAGAAAATGTCACAGCTCCCCCTCTCTGCACACTGACTTCTTCCCAGGTCACAGAGCATGCCCACAACACTCTACTATATAAGTCAATGGGTCTGCTCCCGTTCACTGACTCCAATGTGTATACATAACACAGGATCCACCAGTCGAAATAGGAGATGTCACAGCTCACCCTCCCTGCACACTGAATTCTTACCAGGTCACAGAGCATGCCTACAACACTCTACTATAGAAGTCAATGGGTTTGCTCCTGTTCACCGGCTCCAATGTGTATACATAACACAGGATCCACCAGTCACAATAGGAGATGTCACAGTTCACCCTCCCTGCACACTGACTTCTTCCCAGGTCCCAGAGCATGCCCACAACACTCTTCTATAGAAGTCAATGGGTCTGCTCCTATTCACAGACACCAATGTGTATACATAACATAGGATCAACCAGTCACAATAGGAGATGTCACAGCTCCCCCTCCCTGCTCACTGACTTCTTCCCAAGTCACAAAGCATGCCCACAACACTCTCCTATAGAAGTCAATGGATTTGCTCCTGTTCACAGGCTCCAGTGTGTATAGATAACACAGGATCTACCAGTCACAATAGGAGATGTCACAGCTCCCCCTCCCTGCACACTGACTTCTTCCCAGGTCACAGAGCATGCTCACAACACTCTCCTATAGAAGTCAATGGGTCTGCTCCTGTTCACAGGCTCCTATGACCATGAAGCTGCTGTAAAGCATCTCTCTAAATGCTGTTAAAAGCAGCTCAGGCAAGATGGCTGCTCCCATAATCATTTACAGACAACAGAATTAAAAAAAAATCTATTGAAAAAAAATAAAAACCACTAAGAAGAAAATAATATTTATCCGAATCAGATTTGAAATAGAAAATAATGGTGATAGAATCTCTATAAAAGAGCACAAGCACTATCCCTAAAATAAAGGGTTTTAGCCAACACAACCATTAACGGGAAATCTATAGTATATGCCGTCAATTTCAGATATGTGCAGGTGCCACCTCGAGGACTTACACCTATCTCCAGAATGGGCCACAAAACTCACAACCGCTTGGCTATACTTGGAAATCCCATTTAAATGAATGGAGAGGGACCAGGTGAGTGCGACCATGTCTCCATTCATAATATTGTAGGTTCTGGAGAGAGGTGCGGAGCCCTGAAAATTTTTTTTTTTTAAGTATGTAACCATACAACTGCTATTCTCTGATGTAGAGACTCTATTGGACTTGTGTATATAATATATTCTCACCTACAAGCAATACTTTCTTATACCTCTGTACACACATGCCAATAATCCTCTGTTTATTTCTATGTAAAATCAGTGGCAAATGGAGGTACAGTAAATGCCTCATGTAACCATGACCGACTTAGGAAAGGTCTATACAAAAGGTAATACGTCAATGTGCATGATTGCTAAGGTCTTCAAATCAGGTACATAAAAACTGCTATCCACAGTTGGATGACTTTTTCTTTCTTGACGAGCTTCTGGTTTGACTATAATCCGTAGCCATGTTTAACCCTTTAAAGGGGTTGTATCATTTCATTAAATAGTCTTCAGAATAAGGGGACAGTGAAAACAAGCAACTTTGCAGTTGGGTGTCATTAGCAAAGCTGTCTTGTTATCACAGTTTTCCTTATCGTCTGTTTCTGTTTACACTGATCTCCAGTGCTGGTCGGATCCCTCCTCCTTGCATTTCACTAGCTGAGAGCTCATTTACATTCTGTCAGGCCCCCGGTCAGCTGTATTCACGGAGCTTGCATTCCTGTCTCTCACTCAATGTAAGGGACAGGCACATTTTCACTCCGCACAGCCAGAAGAAACAGAATAACACTGCAGGGCTTCTATAATCAGAAAACAGCACAATTGTGTGTCGATCCCTTCCTCTCCTGCATAGAAGGGAGATCTGCGCTGTTCATAGAAAGCTGGATTCAACTGTAACAAATCTCCAGCTGTGAGAGGAGAAGAGATCAGTGCTCAGTCTAGATTGAATGCAGCCTGTGGTATGTATACAGCTCTTACAAAATAAGACTGATAGGGAGAGACACAGTGACATGTGGACTCAGCGAGTGGGGGGGGGGAGGAGTCTCAGGAGCCAGCATGAACAGTGAAGGGGGGATGATGTCACCCATTTGGGAGGGGAAGAAACGCCCCTGCATTTCTAGAGTTGAGAAGCTGAGAGCAGTATGAATCAGCCGAACTAAAGAAGCGATACATCCCCTTTAACACATCCAAAGAAAAAAAATATTACTCTTCATTTTTCTCCTCCTCGCTTTCCGAAAGCCATAACATTTTTATTTTTCCACCTACATAGGCATATGAGGGCTTTTATTTTGCGGGACAAGATGTACTTTCCAGTGGTGTTATTCATATTACTATAGAATACACTGGGGAATGGCAAAAAAAGTCTAAGTGGGGCAAAATGTGAAAACATTTTTTGCTTGCGCCATGTTTGCGGGAGTTCTGTTTTTGCGGCGCCCAATCTTCAGTAAAAATAATGTGTTCGCTGTATTCTACAGGTTAATTTGAATCCGGTGATTCCAAACATTTTCTATATTTGAAATTTGTGCCTCCGCGCCGTGTTGTGCGACCAATACGTTTGTTGTACTAACACCTAGGGACGTGAGGCGGCATTTTTTGCGGGCTGAAGTGCACTTTTATTGCTAGCAGTTTGGAATGCAAGCGACTTTTTTGGTCACTTTTATTCCAATATTTATAGGACATGAAATGACCAAAAAAAACGCAATCTTGGCGTTTGGAATTTTTTTTCTTATACAGTGTTCAGCGTACGGGATAAATGATGTTATATTTTATTGGATCGGACTTTTTTGGACGCGGCGATACCAAGCATGTGTAACTTTTTATTATTTTCTTTTTTTGATTTGTAAAATGGCGAAAGGGTGGTGATTTGAACTTTTAATACTTTTTTATTTTCTTTATACTTTAAAACTTTTTTTTTTTTACTTTAACATTGATTGCCCCTAGAGCGCTTCACCACTAGGGGGGCGCGATCGTTAATACAGCCTAATGCATTGCATAGACAATGCATTACAGTTTACCAAGATGGCGTTTTCCCCACTTCCTGCGGCGTCTAAAGGGTTAAACAGCATGGGCTGGCGGCGCCCCCCCGCGCTGTAACCGGCTAGTGTTAGCTGCAATTAGCCGCTAACACCCGGCGGCTAGGTAACGGGATCGCACTGCGATCCTGTTACACAGCTCCTTAACACCACCTTGACGTACCCATACATCAAGGTGGGTTAAGGGGTTAACAATTTTTTCATTTTTTGGACGTTGACTTATAGGTACTATAAGCAAACTCAAGTAGGTGGAGAGTTTACTTCCATTTGCATACTTTTTCCCAGGAAGCTTTGCTTGAAAGACTCTCCACATCATACATGTTCTCTGTCTACATAGACGTTGCTGTCTACGGAGCAGGTTTGCGGCTCCCAGCGCCACAACTCTGCTAGAAACGGAGCTGTAGTTAACAGATTTATTCCTATAGCAGTCTCTGTTAATGGCAGGGAGTGGAGGAAGCCTCTGATCCCCGTCATTTGACCATTTAACTGCTGTGGTCCGTGACCTCAGCATAATCAAAGGGGATGTCCCTGCTACATCAGGTCACCAGGACTCCTATTGCCCAATGGAGCCTGGGGAATATCTGTACAGTCAGTCCTGGGAACTTAGAGTAGCCCCAGAGCAGTCTTTATAGTAAGCCTGCTGTTAGGGCACACTGTGTGTTACCCTGACAGCAGCGTTTGTCATACTAACACAGAGGGGACATGTATGAAAACTCTCTTGGTCTAAGACTGTCATTGTTGCCCAATCAGATCTCACCTTTCATTTTTTCAGAGCACTATAATGGGAGCACCACCAAAGAAGGTCTTAGACCTCGACTGTTTTCATACATGAGGCCCATAGTGTAAGCATTAGCATACAGGAGTATACAGTATACAACTAAAGTGTAAAAATAAAGTGTACAATAGTTATCCCTTAAAGGGATTTAAATTTTTTTTAAAAAAACATAAAGTGTAGAAAAAAAGAAACAAAATCAATGATAAAATAAATATTTAATAAAAAGAATTATTGTGCATTACACCCAAAAATCTAGTAGTTATAATTGTTGTACCATGTTAGCCATAGAAAGTAGTAGAAGAGTGAAGAAATCAGGCGATACCTTTTAGAGGCTAACTTGAGTATATTTGATAGTGAGCTTCACTATCAAATATACTCAGTTAGCCTCTAAAAGGTATCGCCTGATTTCTTCACTCTTCTAACCACAAATCTAAACATACTACGTATCCAAACGACAATAATACACTTACAGGTTATTTAGTGTGAAACGTGAATGGTATAAAAAATTATTTCAAAATTTTCTTTTAAGTTTATATGCAAACTCAAACTATGCCCTCCAAAAATACAACGTCTGCCACATAAAACAACTGTGTCATATTAAATTAAAAAAAGTTATGACTGTTGAAAGGCAGAGAGGCAAAACATAAAAAATTTACCTGTTCATTAAGGCTTTTCCAGGCCTGGTGCTTATCGGGCTTAATGGAGTTTTTTTGAAAGTATCTGCGCTATTTTTTTCCACATCTGCTGATTTTCTATTTTCTGTAACATCTCATATCAGTTGTGTGAAATACAGGGGTACGGAAAGTATTCAGACCCCTTTACATTTTTCACTCTTTGTTTCATTGCAGCCATTTGGTAAGATCAAAAAAGTTCATTTTTTGCTAATTAATGTACACTCTGCCCCCCCCCCCATCTTGAAAGAAAAAAAAAACAGAAATGTAGATATTTTTGAAAATGTATTAAACAAGTAAAACTGAAATATCACATGGTCATAACTATTCAGAACCTTTGCTGTTACACTCATCATTATCTCACATGCGGTCCAATACCTTCTGATCCTCCTTGAGATGGTACTACTCCTACATAGGAGTCCCGCTGATTTTAAGTAAACTGATTGGACCTGATTAGGAAAGGCACACACCTGTCTATATAAGACCTCACAGCTCACAGTGCATGTCAGAGCACATTAGAATCATGAGGTCTAAGGAACTGCCCAAGGAGCTCAAAGACAGAATTGTGGCAAGGCACAGATCTGGCCATGGTTACAAAAGTATTTCTTCAGCACTCAAGGTTCCTAAGAGCACAGTGGCCTCCATAATCCTTAAATGGAAGAAGTTTGGGATGACCACAACTCTTCCTCAACCTGGCTGTCCAGCCAAGCTAAGCAATCGTGGGAGAAGAGCCTTGGTGAGAGAGGTAAAGAAGAAGCCCAAGATCACTGTAGCTGAGCTCCAGAGATGCCATAGGGAGATGGGAGAAAGTTCCACAAAGTCAACTATCACTGCAGCCTCCACAAGTCGGGGCTTTATGGCAGAGTGCGGCCGACGGAAGCCTCTCCTCTGTGCAAGACATATAAAAGACGCAGACAGTTTGCAAAAAAACACATGAAGGATCCCAGACTATGAGAAATAAAATTCTCTGGTCTGATGAAACGAAGATTGAATTTTCTGGTGTTAATTGTAAGGGGTGGAGAAAACCAGGCCCTGCTCATCACCTGCCCAATACAATCCCAACAGTGACACATGGTGGTGGCAGCATCATGCTATGGGGACAGGGACAGGGCGACTGGTTGTAATTGAAGGAAAGATGAATGCGGCCAAGTACAGAGAGATCCTGGATGAAAACCTCTTCCAGATGCTCCGGACCTCAGACTGGCCGAAGGTTCTTCTTCCAACAAGACAATGACAGCACACAGCTAAAATAACAAAGCAGTGGCTTCAGAACAACTCTGTGACCATTCCTGACTGGCCCAGCCAGAGCCCTGACCTAAACCCAATTGAGCATCTCTGGAGAGACTTGAAAATGGCGTCCACCAACGTTCACCATCCAACCTGAGGGAACTGGAGAGGATCTGCAAGGAAGACTGGCAGAGGATCCCCAACTCCAGGGGGGAAGAACTTGTTCCAACATTCCCAAGAAGACTCATGGCTGTAGTAGCTCAAAAGGGAGCTTCTACTCAACACTGAGCAAAGGGGCTGAATACTTATGACCATGTAAGATTTCAGTTTTTCTTGTTTCATAAATTTGCAAAAATATATACATTTCTGTTTTTTTTTCTTTCTTGATGGGAGGGGTGTGCAGAGTGTACATCTGACCAAATGATTGAATTGATAGAAAGAGTGAAAAATGTAAAGGGGTCTTTATACTTTCCGTTCCCACTGTATAATGTAATATAATATAATATAAGGGACACTACCATCAACATTTTTTTTCTTTTCACATATTGACAGACAATAAGAGACTATTACATGGATTTTTTAATTTTTATTTTTTTTTTAAATATCATTTTAATAAGTTCCCCTATGTACATTAGTCTCTGACTTTCTTATGTCAGCTCTGATAGCACAGGAGTGAGAGGATTGCTAAAAAGTGTAATTATTATCAGCAAAAACATGATAAGTGTGATGAAATCCACTCCCCAGTGGAGAAAAAGTTTACCTTATTATCCTTTAATGTATTGCTGGTCATTGACTTATGAACTGGTGGTATAGTCTAATTTCATCTATCCCTGTCAAAAGAAAATAGAGCAAGTATTGTATTATTACTAACTATTTGTAATGAGACTATTGACTAATGACCTAGTGGTCTAGTCTAATCTTATCTAACTTTGTGGAGAGAACAATAGAGCAATCAAGAGGTCATTACCTTCTATTTGTAATGACACTATATATCGAGATAAGCAGCAGCTTACATAAAGTGAGGTTGTCTGCCCCGATACTCAGAAGTTTTATCTAACAGCTAGAAGGACAATGTTTTATATGTAATTTTTAATTGCATAGGACTGTTGAAATAAAAAAAAATCTTCCTGCTTGTGGGAAGCCCCGGATAAAACTGCCTAGTGATGCCCCTGCTTACAATTACAATCTAGGACTTCTCTGCACCTGCCCCCTAAACCACGTAGCACTGTTCACTATCATTCTCAGACATGTAAACCTCATGCCCCTGGATCTCTGCTACAGTTCCCTCCCTGGTTGCCTGCAGCAGGCTGTGTGTAGTACAGTGCACCAATCAGTTTGTAACATGGTAAAAATAATTTTTTTCCTCATCCTATAATATATGTAATGCATATACAAATGTATATTATTTGGTTTATATATTTATATGTATGTACTGTAATTTCCCCACAGCAGGTACACAGCTATCCCATCATTTAACTCTAATTGCTGTGAGGAATGTGGCATCACCCAGCTTACCTGTAATCTATCTAGCATCCAAGAAAGGTGGGCATGTCACATACCCCACATCAATCAGTTTTTGATCATGGGAAAGGTGTGTGCCTGCTGTAGGGGATGTGTCATCCTCCATGCACACAGTGATGTCAGGGCAGCGTCTCATAATGCTTTACCCTGACACCACTACTGCATAAAGAGCAGAAGGCAGACTTTTTTCTGACTGCTGTTGGATCATCTCAGAGGTCTTAATGCACATTTAGCCAATCAAACAATGCAAGTCTTCTGACTATCTTTTCCTATCAGAAGAGGTAAAGACACATTGCACAGTAATGAAGGCAGCTAGACAGCTACAAATAGTTATCACTGTATGTGTATGACACCCTCCCCCTACAGCTCTGTACTGATTACATACCTGTCAGCACCTCTGTTTACATAGTGACTGATGAGTCGGTGTATGCAGCCAGCTCTTCTCCGCTCAGGTCACACCCACTACAGGGGAGTGTTTCTGAGCTGAGCCTGGCTTCAAAGCACACCCACTGAGTGATGACAAAACATCCATAGACTCAGAAGCAAAGCCATGTGATCAATGGACGTCACGTTGTATACAGGAAGTATGAAAGAGGGGAGTAAGGGACTCTCTGCCTGGTTTTGCAAAGCAGAAGAGGTAAAAAATTTGTAATGAGTACCAATTACAGAGTTCAATATAATTAAGTTGTGATCTCTATAAAAAATAAAAAGATAGTCCAGAAAAAAAACCTTTAAATGAATCAAAGTTTTTAGGACAAAACATTTTTGAATATTTCAAAATATCAATATAAGAATTCAGTATCAAAGTCTGAAGAGTACAAAAATTTTGTAAAATGAAAAGCATGACACATGATAATGAAGAAAGATTGTTAACCTTGTAGAGAAACCACAGCCAGATGTAACCTTTCAAGCACCTTTAGTATAAAAAAAATTGGGAATTTTCCTTAAGAAAAATTTGAAGTTTCAAAATGCATTAAATCAGTCAAATTTTGGAAGACAAAACATTCCTAAATATTTCAAAATATGTAAGAATTCAGTATAAAATCAAAGCCCGTAGAGTACAGAAGTTTTGTAAACTGGAATACATGATTCATGTGACTATGAAGTTAACCTTGTAGAGAAGCCACAGCCAAATCCACCCCGTCAAGCACCTACATTCATACAAAACAATTCTGGACTTTTCATTTACAATTTTTCAAATTTCAAAAAGTTTAAACGGAGTAAATTTTTTGAAGACAAAACATTCCTGAATATTTCTTAAGCTTTATCATGGACGCTTTTCTGTAAATACACAAGCTCAACCTTGAGATAGCAAAACAGCCTCAGCTTCTATAATTTTTATGATAATTGTTGTGATATTTGTGTTGACTGTGGTAAAAGGCCTTGTCATGAGGTGCCAGTCAAATAAATACATTTTAAATTAATAAAATATTTAAAGCGCTACTATAAGCGAATGTTGACGGGTGGGGGGCGCTGTTTTGGAATGGTATACTATAAAGCAAATAAGAAAAAAAAGGTCTACAGCTCATGATGCAGTTTAGCTCAAGGACCAGACTGACTTATGTTATTATTTTTTAGACTCAACTCAAATCATAATTTTCCAGTGGTGAGGAGGATGAAAGAAACTTTTTTTTATCTCCCATGGGGACAACATATCTGATCTTTCTTTCCCATGACATCTGCCACCAAGGGTAAGAATAGGGAGACCTCAATACACAAATTGGCAGTTCCTTAGTATGTTTTAGGCAAAGTTACTGTTCTCTCCAGAGAAGTGAATCTTCTAAGGCATCCTTAACCTTCACAGAAATGGATCATCCAAGGCACGCTTAACTTCCACAAAAAATGGATCATTCAAGGCACCCTTAGCCTTTGCAGAAATGGATCATCCAACGCACCATTAACTTTCAAAAAATGGACCACCCAAGGCACCCCAAACCTTTATGGAAATGGGTCACCCAACACACCCTAAAGCTTCACAAAATGGATCATCCAACGCATCATAAACTTTCAAACAAATGGACCACTCAAGGTACCTCAAACCTTTATAGAAAAAAAAACTCAAACACATCCTTAAGCTTCACAAAAATGTATCATCCAACGCACTCTTAACTTTCAAACAAACGGACCCCTCAAGGCACCCCAATCCTTTAAAGAAATGGGTCATCCAACACACCTTTAAGCTTCACAAAAATGTATCATCTAAGGCTCCCTTAACCTTCTCAGAAAAAGGATCATCCAAGACACCCTTAAGCTTCATCCAAGGCTCCCTTAACCTTTATATAAATGGGTCAACCAACACACCCTAAAGCTTCACAAAAATGGATCATCCAACGCGCCCTTAACCTTCAAATACATGGACCACCCAAGGTACCCAAAACCTTTATAGAAAAAAAACATCAAACACATCCTTAAGCTTCACAAAAATGTATCATCCAACGCACTCTTAACTTTCAAACAAATGGACCCCTCAAGGCACCCCAATCCTTTAAAGAAATGGGTCATCCAACACACCTCTAAGCTTCACAAAAATGTATCATCTAAGGCTCTCCCCGGTTAACACCGCTTCGTCAATATAAATGGTCAACCAACACACCCTTAAACTTCACAGAAATGGATCATCCAAGGCCCCTTGCCTTCAAAAACTTGCCACAACCAAAAATGAAAACATTTAAGCACTCCTTAGCCTTTGCCAAAATGTATCATCCAACGCACTCTTAACTTTCAAAAAATCGGACCACCCCAAGGCACAACCTAAGGCTCCCTTAATTAGGAAATGGATCATCCAACACACCCTAAAGCTTCACAAAATGGATCATCCAAGATGCTAACTTCACAATAAACATTCAAACTAAAATGGAACCCGCCCTCTTTACATGGGATACCCGGAGATGCACCCAAATTGTTGGAAATGGCCTCTCTAGACACCCTAAAGCTTTAAATGGACTACAATGCCATACTTAAACTAGCTCTTTACATGTATTAGGGAGATGCAGTGATTGTTGGTCTATAGTGCCTCTCTACAGTACAGTGTACTACTGTACATGTCATGAACTGCTCTTACATGTATTAGTGAGTTACATACAGTGATTGGTGGTCTAGTAGTGGCTCTCTCAAGTAAAGTGCAGTACTTCATGTTCTGTACTGCTCTTACCTGTTTTAGGGAGATACTTGCAGTGATTGGGGGTCTATAACGCCTCTCTGCAGTACAGTGCAGTACTACATCTCCTTTACTGCTCTGACATGTGTTAGTGAGGTACATGCAGTGATTGGCGGTCTATAGCGCCTCTCTACAGTACAGTGCAGTACTACATGTCCTGTACTGCTCTTACATTTATTAGTGAGGTACATGCAGTTATTGTGGTCTAGTATCTCCTCTCTACATTACATTGAAATTTGTGATTTTATGTACAGCAGCACTGTCAGGTTTCTGGGTAAGAAAATATATTAATTCTGCTCAGGATATGAAATGGTGAATTTTTCACCGTTCCCTCAGCAGTCCCATCATGCATCTGTTTTCATTGCTTTTTTGACTACTATCAAATGACCTAAGTGGCAAATAACAGGTCACTGCAGTGATGTCAGCTCTGATGGACAGGCCTTCTTTTTCACATGACGCGACATCGTCATAAAAATAGGATTGGAGATGGGGCACAGCTTGGCACAGGCCCAACCTGATTGGGTTCGTAGCTTAGGAGGAGTTTTTGGGGAGCTGGATTGTAAAGGATATAAACCCTATGTGATCTTGGAAGGAATTGCATGGTCTGGGTGGGCTTTTAAAAGAAGGAAGCTAATGATGAAGTGGTTTGTTAAGCACCAGTGCCTCTACCTTACTTCAACCACATTTTTTCGGTACTATATAACCTGGGACCATCCAACATCTTCAGTCTCGGTGCACAGATTTTTGCGTTGATTGTTCTTTGCAACGTTATAATTTTTATAGGGTTGTTAATATCATATTTGCCAACTTTTGAAAGTGGAAAACCAGGAGATTGAAGGGGGCGGCGCGCGTAGCTCACCACGGCAAATATGTTGCATGGACACGCCCATCTTGTTGGTGTGCCATGCCCCTTCAAAAAAGCCACACCCACTCCACCTAACTGCATAACGGCTTTGGAAGAAAGCCAGGTAGATGCCCCCTCTATCCAGGTAGTGCCCTTATAGCCAGGTAGTAGCCCCCTATAACCAGGTAGTGCCCCTTACAGGCAGGTAGATGTCCCTTGTAGCCAAGTAGATGCCCCGTTGTAGCCAAGTAGATGCCCCCTTGCAGCCAAGTAGATGCCCCCTTGCAGCCAGGTAGATGCCCCCTTGTAGCCAGGTAGAACCCCCTGGTAGCCAGGTAGAGTCCGCTTTGTAGCTAGTTAGTGCCCTCTTATAGCCAGGTAGAGCCCCATTGTAGCCAGGTAGAGCCCCCTTTGTAGCCAGGTAGAGCCCCCATTGTAGCCAGGTAGAGCCCCCTTTGTAGCCAGGTAGAGCCCCCTTTGTAGCCAGGTAGAGCCCCCATTGTAGCCAGGTAGAGCCCTCTTATAGCCAGGTAGAGCCCCCATTGTAGCCAGGTAGAGCCCCCTTTGTAGCCAGGTAGAGCCCCCTTTGAAGCCAAGTAGAGCCCCCTTTGTAGCCAGGTAGATCCCCCATTAGCCAGACAGTGCCCCCCTATAGCTAATAAAAATAAAATAATAAAAGCCACTTACCTCACCAGGCTCCCTGCAGCACGGCCAGCTCTGGACATCTCCCGGCCGACCGACTCAGTGTCGCAGGGGGAGTGAGTGCAGCCGCGCGTCACACCCCCTGCAACGCTGATCTGTAAGTACAGCTCACACCGGCGCTGCACATACAGGGGTAGAAGGGAAGAGGGGAGCGATCCCTCCTGCCGCCTCCCTGCACTACTCTGGCGCCGCGGCCATTCAAAGAACCCCCGCTGCCTGCTGGCGGTGGGAGGTTTGCCGGGGTGGTGGGGGGTGACCCCCATTAGTGGGACCCCCTCGCCAAAAACAGGAGATTTGGCATGTATGGTTAATATTATATCTGTTTAGTTGTTACTCAGCGTCTCTTGTGTTTTTATCATCAAGTGCATCAGTGGAATGTTTTATAATAAACAAGGGACTGTAGTTGGGTTGGGGTCACATCTGCATCGGAGGGTCCGTTTGGATCCTCTGGCGCAGAGGGGAAAACAGAAGCCAATGAGATCCATTTCACAATGGTCACCCACGGGGCCCAACGGACATTATTAACTACGATGGATTTGTCGGGTTTTCACCGTGGTGTCCATCGTTGAGACTGATAAATTTGTGCTATTTTCCTTCCATCATTCCAGACAGAACAGTAAGCAGTAAGACTGACTTTGTTGCCCATAGCGACCAGTCAGAGCTCTTAAAAAATCAGAGCCCATAGCAACCAATCAGAGCTCATAGCAACCAGTCAGAGCTCATAGCAACCAATCAGCGCTCAGCTTCCATTTCACATAGTGCTTTGGAAAAATTGAAAGCTGAGCTCTGATTGATTGCTATGAGCTCTGATTGGTTGCTACAAGGTCTCATTGGTTGCTATGGGCAACAAAGAGTCTTACTGCTTGACAGTTTTCATACATAGGGCCCTAAGGGCTTTATGTATGAAAACTGTCTAGGTGTAAGACTTTCTTTGCTGCCCGTAGCAACCAGTCAGAGCCCATAGCAACCAATCAGACCTTATAGCAACCAATCAGAGCTTAGAGCACGCAATCAGAGCTCATAGCAACAAATCAGAGCCCATAGAAACCAATCAGAGCTCATAGCAACTAATCAGAGCCCACAGCAACTAATCAGAGCTCATAGCAACCAATTAGAGCCCATAGCCACCAATCAGAGTTCATAGGAACCAATCAGAGCTCATAGTGACCAATCAGAGCCCATAGCAACCAATCAGAGCTCATAGCAACCAATCAGAGCGCAGCTTTTATTTTTCCAGAGCCCTATATGAAATTAAAGCTGAGCTCTGATTGGTTGCTATAGTCTCTGATTGGTTGCTATGGTCTCTGATTGGTCGCAATGACCTCTGATTGTTGCTCTGGTCTCTGGTTGGTTGTTATGAGCTCTGATTGGTTGCTATGAGCTCTGATTAGTTACTATAGGCAACAAAGACTGCTAGACAGTTTTCATACATAAGGCCCATGAATTATAAATTTAGGAAACAATTCTTTGACTTTTCTGTGGCATGTTGCAACTTGCTGTTCAGAAGTGTTTAGAATAAAATTTTATTTTTAACTTATTATAAATTAACTGCTTATGTTTCCATTCTACCAAACAGGCACCCTCCCCCATTCATTTTTTTTTTTTTTTTTGTATATTTTTCTATAATACTAAGAACACTCCTGGGAAATATGAAACTGTAAAATGAAAAATTCTACTTTTTAATTAATAATGTATAGTTTATTGCTGGCAGAACACAATTGCTAAAAAAAAAATAACGATATATTATCCAGGTTGTTTATTGTTCAAAAATAATTGTGAAATATAATCATAAAATTATTTCGTTATCAATTTATATCTTATTATTCCTTGAAAACATATATTTTTTTCTTCCTTAAAATAATCCCAGCAATGATAAAAATAGCCCTTTTTCTGAAATTGTTTTTCATTTTCTGAATAGACATTAATCTTTTTTTTTCTTCCTTAAATGAATATGGTCTACTTTTAAATCTTCCAGAGCTGCCATCTGCTCCATCTGTTTACATCTCCATAATATAGTCTTCAATCTTTCTACGTACACCGAGCAAAAAAAAAAAAACTATAATACACGATATGCTCCAAATCTATTTTCTGTAATTTTTGGGGGTTTTATTTTCATAGGTGTTGTTGTGTTTACTATGTGATTGTTGATGGGACATTTTGTATTGTTTATGTGATATATTCTGTGTTGCTGATTGCACTGTAGCTCAGAGAGTATCCTGGCTTCAAAATGGCTGCCTGATAAAAGAGCATTAAAAAAAACTGAAAATATTATTTTTTTTTTTTTAGAAATTTAAAAATTTAGCTTGGTTATATAGGGAATCCTACGCTGCCATTACTAATTTTCTTTGAGTATGTAATGGAGTCGCCTCAGTGAGTCAGCTACATAAGACTCGACTGTAACAAAGGGATCCCTCATGCGTGCTCGCTTATGCACCAAATCCATAATACTTACTTGACCGTAGCAGAAGGATACTGCTCAGGCTCTGCTATACCAACTTTTAACTGTGTCTAAAATTAGCAGGCGTCCATGCATGTCCTAATCGATCATTTATGAAATAGGTGCACTATTTTAGCCCCCTCCGTATCTGCCCCCATTGTCTCCCCTAACGCATGCAGTTGTTGTAATATCCTTCTACAATGCACGTTGCATCAACATACTGTATGTAGCAGCACTCGGTCCCCGGCAGGTGGTTTATACTCTAATTTTTATAGCTTTTTTTTTTTGCAGCATAGCATTCATGAATGATCTGAAATTTCGTTTTTTACCCCCCACCCCCCACCTTCTGCACATCAATATGACAATTCCTTATTATAATCAACAGCCTCATCCCCAGGAAAAAAAAATCTGATTATGATCAGTATTTGCATGCAAAGCATTATTTTAATTCCTGCCCCCCCCCCACCCACCTCAGTTCACAAAGGCCGATTCCACCCCTCTTTTTTTTTTTTTAATCCCTCCACCTCCTTCTGCAACGGCAGCCTCCTTGCAGCAGATTAGAGGAGGTAGTCAAAGAGTAATAATGACAGGCATATTGTAGGGGATGCAGCTATCTGACTAAGACTGAAGAAAAGAATAAAGGGGACAAATCCCCCCCACCCCCTACCCAAAAACAGAGAAATAGGAAGGCCTTTACCTATTGTAAATTCTCACACGAGGCAGTCATGGAAAGGCCTGTGGGATGCACATAAGATGTCTTGGATCTGTCTCCATAGCCAGTCCTGATACTCAAGTCCCAAGTGATGCAAAAGTAAAAAAAAAAAAAAATAGAAGAGGGACCCATCTGGCTTCTTATCAGTTCTGTCAAGTCTTGCATACGCTAAAATGCTAATGACCTGGATGGAGCTCATGCAAAATGCAGCCGGAGTATGAGAGACGATGGCAAGGAAAGAAATTAAGACATATACTTCTAGGCTCGGTGCAGTCATCCTTCAGCTTATCAAATGCACCACACAGGGCCCGCTATGCTGTGACGTTACTGATAGATAGGGGAGTGCAGGCCAAATAATAGCTTACGTAAAGGAACTAGTCTGGCAGCGAGCTATAAAATATAAAAATATAAGTGATGCCGATGTCACAAATATAAGCTGCCGTCTTTGCGTGTAGTTTTCCTGTCTACTGTTTATGTTATGTTTTATAGATTCTTAGATTTTGTAGCTTGTTTTATATAGCTCTGCAGTATAGGCGTGTATCCTGTGTCCTGCCATCGAGTTGCCATCGTTATCGATCATTAATTAGACAAATAGAAATCTATCCCGAGCGGATATTTTTAAACCCTTTGAGTTTTTTAATTTCTACACGGCTTTTTTTTTTTTAAACATTTTTTGTTCCTTTATATTGTACAATGCAATCCAGCCATGCGTCTTTATGTGCAATGCAGTCAGACGCTGCCGAAGAAGCGTTCGATTTTTTTTCCAGACACCGTCCTTAACCCTTTTAAGTGTGTTAATGTTCAGCGACCGTACGAGGCATCTTCCTGAGGTATATGGCACGCGGTACCGCTTACAATTATTGAAATAAATCCCAGGTGAAAGGAGCCGTTGCTTTATTTAGAGAGAGCGCAACAAAATGTATGCATGTGCATTGAAAGAAAAACTGCTGAGAAGCAGTAGATCGACGTATAGTGTGAGGATGTGCGGTCCATGTCTCTCCCAGGTATATTGTCTCAAAATTTAAAAAAAAGGTAATGGAGATAGCAGAAAATAATAATGAAAACATAGATAAAAAAAAGCGAAAAGAAATAAAAAGGAAAAAAAGAAAAAGAAATAAAAAGGAAAAAAATAAAATAAGAAAAAAAATAAAAAGAAATAATAAAATAATAGAAAAGAAAGTAAATGTAATCTAGAATAAAGAAAGAAAACAGAATGAGAATAATGAAGTACTAAAAAAAAGAAAATAGATCATAAATTAAGAGGAGCAAAAAATAAGTAATAGAAGAAATGATAAAAAAGAAAGTAATGACGTAAAATAATAAGAAAGAAAATAGATAATAGAATAAAATCGGAAAAAATATTAAATGACAAAGCAAAAAATTAAAAAATAAGTAATAGAATAATTATGAAAAAGAAAATAATGAAGTAAAATACTAAAAAAAGAAAATAGGGAATGAAGAAAAAAAATAATGAAGCTAAAAAAGAATAAAATAATGAAAAAGAAAATAATGAAATTAAAGAAAGAAAACAGTTAATAGAATAAAATCGGAATAAATAATGAAGCGAAATAATGGAAAAGAAATTCAATAATAGAATAAAATGATAAAAAAGGAAATAATAAAGCAAAATAATAAAAAAATGCAATAAAATGATAAAAAAATGAAGCAAAATAATAAAATAGAAAAATAATAGAATCAAATGATAAAGAGGAAAAATAGTACAAAAGAAAAAATAATAGAATAAAGTAATAAAAGAAGAAAATGATGAAAGAAAATAATAAAAAGAAAACAAAACATAAAATCATAAAAATCTAATATAATCAAGAAGAAAATAAATAAAAGAAAATAATACAAAAATAAATCATAGAATAAAATAATGGAAAAAAAATAAAATACATAAGAAAATAATAAAACATAAGACACATCTTTCTGAGAAGCTAAGTGTGAAATTAACCTTACTATATGTATGTATTACTAGGAAAATAATACATTACTGGCACTTAGCACAGCGACTACTGTGGATTTAAAGACGACTAGTAAGTGCAGATAGTTTGTGAAAGGTCCCTATTAATTAACGTCAACCAGAACTCCCCACTGTTCATTACTGAGGCTTCTGCTCGAGAGGGGGCAATTACAGAATTTCCAGAGAGTGATCTACTCTCTTGCAGATATGAACAGTCATCATAACTGCTTATTTCAAGGGGGAGATATCACTTATGGCAGAGCTCTCCGCTCATATCTATAATTTTTTTTTACCCGCTGAGTATGCTTACGTGGGTACAGTATTATTTCAAAGAAAATATCAGTTTTTTGTCCTCTAGTAAATTGAATACAAAATTTAGCACCAGTGAACATTTCAGGTTTGCTGGAACATATTTGCTAAACTACTACCTTCACCGACTCCCACTAGATAAAGTAAGAGTCAGGACTCTTAGGCATGGTCATATTATACAGAGCCATAGTTGGGATCTCATAGAAGAGCATGGAGACTTTAACGTACCCCATATGCTGCTGATTTTATACAGTGAATTTATGAACATATGAATTTATTAAAAAAAAATGTATAATGTAGCCTGTGCGCTGCCATACAGGTCCACTCATGCTATGTGCAAGAGGCCTTACACTAATCAAAACCTAATCATACTAGCTATGGGTTAAATCGTATGGAAGGTGTGTATCTGAAGGAATAATTGTATCTTCCTCGGGTTTGTCTGCATACTGTAGTTGGTGTCATAACTAAATAAGACGTTTGAGCCTTCCGTCAAAGGTAAATGCCTGGAGTATTTCCTGACCTATATCGTAGACAGGAAACCGTCTAGGGTTAAGCATACAGTGGCATACAAGACACGCGACTAAATAAACAGATGCCTTGCACGGAATAACGCTTTCTACCACACTATTCCATACTGTGAACAAAAGCTATGCCAATGCCTATCAGCATGGTCAACACATATTGCATCATGTGCCATGACCCTACGTAACTTAAAGGGGTATCCTCACTATAAAAAATAGCTATAAACATGTAGGAAGAGGTAAATAAAGATTATTACCAAATACATTGCTGTTCTAATTTTGCTTCCCTTCAGAGTTAGAGCAGTTCTTATCTGCTGCTTGTGTATACAAGCTTTACTAGGTTACCGACCATCTCTATGCTCTAGCAGTCCTGGCCGGGATGATGACGTCGCGCCCTGTTGTGTCTTACCAGCAGAAGAGGTGCTTGCTTATCTTTCATGCTAACAAACTTTAACCCTTGAGAGCTCTGTAGTCTTCTGCCGTGCAGTTAAAACCTCTCCATCACCATAGCCCTATAACAGGCTCAGCAAGGAATAGCAGAGCTTAAATGTACACCACAAACTGGATCAAATTGGTCTGCATGGCTGTCGTCCCAGATGGAAGCCTCTTCTAAGATAAATGTCACTGCTGTAGAACCGCCTACAGCCTGAACAGGAAGTGGGAGCCTGAAGCTGGCTGTGAGGCTCCCACAGCCTGAACAGACTTAAGAGAGGCCAAATATATAGTCATCATAAATAATTGACAAAAAATTATGAAATGTCTGCTCGTTTGATCAATAATTTACTGCTGTAGAGCTATTCGCAGTCTTAATAGGAAGCAGAAGCCTGGAGCTGTAGAATTGCCCACATACTGAACAGGAAGTTGGAGCCTAATGCTGTAGAATCGACCACAGCCTCAACAGAAAGTAAGAACCTGAAGCTGTAGACCCACCGACAGCCTGAAATGGAAGTGGGAGCTTAAAGTTGTAGACCCGACCACAGCTTGAACTGGAAGTGGGAGCCTGAAGCTATAGAACCGTCCACAGCCTGAACATGAAGAGCGAGTCTGAAACTGTAGAACCACCCACAGCCTGAACATGCAGTGGGAGCCTGAAGCTGACTGTGGCTTTGGGATAAAGCACGGTGAGAAGACTCCTTTAAAGGTGTTGTCCACTTGATATTGTTTTAAATTTTTACATTTATAATAGGAAATCGTGTATCACAACTAAATTATAAGCAACATCAGGGTGTAAGTGTTATCACACCAAGAAAAGGACCCTAATAAAAGAATAAACCTTCATCTAAATAAATTAAAAACAAAAAAAAAACACTTTCATTAGGCTTTTAAACATCAGCCTGGCTTACTGAGTGCAATAGGGTCCCTGAAGGACAGTCACCGAGAACTGGGGCTGCCCTTTGTGGGACTGGCACTCCACTTATGATAGGTTTAGAATTTAGGTGAAAAGTATGGTCAGTGGAGATCCCATATACTCTTTTGTGTTCTGTTTCCTTATTTTTCCCAAGTTGTGACACTATTTATACGTCCTGATATATTTTCTATTTCTATAAACGAATGAGACATTGGTAATGAGAGTTAATTGTATTTTATATTTTATATACTATTGTGTTCAAATCACTAGCTTTGTCAACACTGTTACATGGTAATAAATATCTCAGGGACTACCATTACCTTTTTATCATATGTATAGTCAGTGTACAGCTTGTATAACAGGGTACATTTGGTGTGTCTTCAATATAACTCAACACACAGCCATCACTGTCTAAACAGAAGGCAACAAAAGTGAGTACACCCCTAAGTGACAACAAAAGTGAGTACACCTCTAAGTGCAAACGAACAAATTGTTCCCAAAGTGTCAATATTTTGTGTGGCCGCCATTATTTTCCAGCACTGCCTTAACTCTCTTGGGCATGGAGGTCACTAGAGGACATGGAGGTCACTAGAGCTTCACAGGTTGCAGCCACTGGAATCCTCTTCCCTCCTCCATGACTACATCACGGAGTTGGTGGATGTTAGAGACCTTGCGCTCCTCCACCCTCCGTTTGGGGATGCCCCACGGATGCTCAATAGGGTTTAGGTCTGGAGACATGCTTGGCCAGTCCAGCACCAATACCCTCATTTTCTTTAGCAAGGCAGTTATCATCTTGGAGGTGTTTGGGGTTTTGTTTCATGTTGGATACTGCCAGAAGGGAGGGGATCATTCTCTGCTTCAGGATGTCACAGTACATGTTGGCATTCATCTTTCCCTCATTTACAACCAGCAGCACTCATGCAGCCCCAATCCATGACACTCCAACCACCATGCTTGACTGTAGGCAGACACACTTGTCTTTGTACTCCTCACCTGGTTACGTTACACACGCTTGACACCATCTGAACCAAATAGGTTTCTCTTGGGCTCATCAGAGCACAGGACATGGTTCCGGTAATCCATGTCCTTAGTCTGCTTGTCTTCAGCAAACTGTTTGCAGGCTTTCTTGTCCATCATCTTTAGAAGAGTCTTCCTTCTGGGACGACAGCCATGCAGACCAATTTTATACCATGTTCCGTGTATGGTCTGAGCACTGACAGGCTGACTCCCTGCCCCTGTAACCTCTGCAGCAATGCTGGCAGCACTCATCTCTGAATGGGACACTGAGCACAAGTACTCAACTCGTTTGATTGACCATGAGGGGGCCTGTTCTGAATGGAACCTGTCTTGTAAAACTTCTTTGTGGTCTTGGCCACCACACTGCAGCACAGTTTCAGGGTGTTGGCATCTTCTTATAGCCTCGGCCATCTTTATGTAGAGCAACAATTCTTTTTTTCAGATCCTCAGACAGTTGTTTGCCATAAGCGGACATGTTGGACTTTCAGTATCCAGTATGAGAGTGTGAGAGCAATAACACCAAATTTAACACATCTGCTCCCCGTTCACACCTGAGACCTTGTAACACTAACAAGTCATATGACACTATGGAGGAAAAATGGCAAATCGGGCACAATTTGACCATTTTCACTTAAAGGTGTACTCACTTTTGTTGCCAGTGGTTTAGACCAAAAAGGGAGCCCAAAATGCCCACTTTGGGGAGGGTGTGTATGAACCATGCCCTTTTTGTGACCCGGTTCCCAGGAGTCTTCCAAAAGAATCAGGAGGGTTGGCAGGTGCAGCTTAAAATCAGTTATGTACCTATAGAAGGTAAAAAGTCTATAACTGAATAGATCATCTTTCCGAAACATGTATAGGATCATACAAATCAATAAAATCCTGAAAAAGGAGCCACACCAAAACTGTACGGAGGCTCCATGTTTCCATGGAGTCCTCATCCCATTTGTAAGAGGCTGCTATGTGTAATACCTATTGAAAATGTTATGCCACTGTTATTACTGTGTGCCTTAACGCCCTTTCATTGCAGGAGACAATGCAGAGTTTAATAACGTGTTTTGTTCCACAGTAACGCCGTGTTTTCATGTTCTAGTTCATCTGCGGTTATGGTAACATGGCAACAAAGTTCACTTCTTAGACCAAGAATCCATGAGGTAGAGTAATCTATACAGTGGTTCCTCAAGTTACAATGGCTTCAGAATACAATATTCCAGTCTTTCCATGGACATTGTATTGTGAGTGTGGTTTCAAGACACAATGTCGCAGACACTGTGGATCTATGGCGACATTATTGATGGAAATTTTTTTGTAAAAAATTTTGTATCAGTGAGGGGGATTAGTTATTGCAGGCTATAGAATCTCTACATTCAGTGCGGTACTACAAGTCACATATTGCCCCTTACATTTATTTGCGAGGGGTGTGCAGGATTGGAGGTCTTTTAGCCCCCTTTTTCTTCAAACGTGCGGTTACAAAGTTTTTAGTGAGGGGGCATGCATGAATGGAGGTTTTAGCACCCCTCTACATTACAGGGGCGGTAACAATCACATTTGCTTTAATGTATTAAACAAAGGGGGGTTTCAGGTTTATTGGGTCTATAGCACCTCTCTACAGTACAGGCGGGGACAATGTATTAGTGGGTGCATGCAGTGATTGAGGTCTATAGGGAAACCCCTTAATTACAGTTCGGTACTAACATGTCACTTTTTTGCTCCCTTAAAATGATTACGAGGGGTGTGCAAATGATTGAAAAGGTTTTTTAGCACCTCTCTACTGTACCGTGCGGTACTACATGGGCCTGACTGCTCTTAACCTTTTATAGGTGCAACCCGGATGGGTTTGGGTTTGTAGCAAACCCCTACGTACAGTCGGTACAAAAATCCTGAAAATGTCTTACATTAAAATTTTTTAGTTGGGGGCATGCAGTGATTGGGGCTTTTAGGGCCCTCTACAGACAGGCGGTACTACCTGTCCCCCATATTTCTCTTCCCTGTATTTTGGGGGGTTTTTGCAGGGGTTTTAAATTCCCATAGGAACCCCTCTACAGAAAACTGGGGGTTAAATACATGCCTGTATGCTCTTACATTTTAAGTGGGGGTGCATTCATTTATAGGGGGTCAGTAGCACCTCTCTACGTTTCAGTGCGGGCTACATTCCCTTTTATGCTCTTCATTTTATTAGTGAGGTGATGGCGGGTTGGTTTTTCTATAGCGCCTCTCTACAATACAGTTTCGGGACTACATGTCCTATATGCTCTTACATGAAAAAGGAGGAGCATGCAGTGATTGCAGGGGCTAAAGCGCCTCCCCCCAGTACAGTGTGGTACTAATGTCCCGTTACGCTCTTACATGTTTTAGTGAGGTGCAAATTTAGTGATTGGTGGCTATAAGGGGCCCCTCTACCCGTACGAGTGCGTACTTCAAAGTCCTGAAATGCTCTTACATGTATTTGTGAGGAGCATGCAGTTATTGCCCGGCTATAGTCCTCTCTTCAGTACAGTGCCGGGGACTACCCTGTCCATATTTCCCCCTTTCATGTATTTGTGAGGGGTTTTGGGGTGTTGAAGGTCTATACACCTTTACAGTAACTGCGGTTTTTCAAAGGCCTGTACTGCTCTTAAATGTTTAAATTTAAAGGTGCAGCTTTTGGGTAGGGGCGTAGCAAACCCTCTTACATAAAATGCGGTTACAAAGTCTTGTACTGCTCTTACATGTATTAGGGGAGGGGAAGGCGTATTGGTGGGGCTATTTGCGCCTCTCACAGTACAGTGTTGGGTTCTAATGTCCTGGGATTGCCTTTTAAAAAATTTTGTGAGGTGCATGCAGTATTGGTGGTCTAAAGCGCCCTCTACAGTACAGTGCGGTTTCTACATTTTCCCGTCTGCTTTTTACATGTATTAAATGAGGGGCATGCATGATTTTCTGGGGCTATAGCCCTCTCTTTCAAATACAGTGCAGAAATACATGTCCTGTGTGCTCTTAAAATGTATTTGTGATGTGCAATTTCAGTGATTTGGGAAATCTATTTAACCTCTCTAGAGGCAGGGCGGTTAAAAACATGTCCTGTACTTTCTTTTTACATGAAAATTTGTGGGGGGGGCATGCAGTGGGTTTCTTTTTCTATACGCCTCCTACGTTTCAGTGCATTTCAAAATGGGCCGTAAAGGTTTTTAATTTATTAGTGAATTTCATGCATTTAATGGAGGTCAAAAAACCTCTCTACAGTACAGGAAAATTCTACATGACCTGTACTTCTCTTACATGTATTAGTGAGGTGCAAGCAGGATTTGGGGGTCTATAGCGCCATCTACGTACAGTTCTACCCATGGCACATATTGCTCCTTTCAGTATTAGTGAAAGGGGGGGGGCAGTGATTGGGGTCTATAGAACCTCTCTACAGTACAGTGCGGTACTACATGTCCTGTAAATGCTCTTAATGTATTAGTAGGTGATGCCCGTGAAATTGGGGGCTATAGCATTTTACAGTAAAAGGCGGTTTAATTTCATTTGGGGTGTACGCTCTTTCATGTATTAGTGTGGTGCTGCAGTGAATGGGGGGGTTTATAGCACCCTTTTTACAGACGTACGGTACTTTAAGTCCCGTAATCTCTTACATGTATTTGTGAGGTGCTGCCCTCATTGGTGGTCCCATTGCGGCCCTCTCTACAGTAAGTGGGAGAAATACATGTCCTGTACTGCTCTTACTTTTATTAAGGGGATGTGCATGCGTGATTGGGGTTTTAGTTTAACCCTCCCCTACATTTCAGGGGCGGGGAATACCCTTTTCCTGAATTGCTTTTTTCATGTATAAGTGAGGGGGGTGTAGTGATTGCTGGGCTTTAGCAAACCCCTTTTACATACAGTGCAGTACTACATTTACCCTTTTGCTTTACATTTTTAGTGAAGAACATGAAAGGGTTTTAGGTATATAGTGCTTCTCTACAGTAAGGGATACACATTCCTGTGCGCTTTTACTGATTATGAGGGGCATGCAGTGATTGTAGTCTAACACCTCCTACAATCATACGGTTTTTTACATTCCGACTGCTCTTACATTTATTGGAGGTGTTATGCAAAAGTTGGGGGGTCTATAGCGCCTCTCACTATATGTGGACTACTCCTCTACTGCTCTTACAGTATTAGTGAGGGCATGCATGATTGGTGGATTAGGGCCCCCTACAGTACATGCGGTCTACATGCCCGTCTGCCCTTCATGTTTGAGTGAGGTGCATACGTGATTGGAGGTCTTGCACCTCTCACAGACAATCTTTCAAAAGCCTTACGCTCTTTCATGATTTAGGTCATGCAAGTTTGGTGGGCTATACACCCCACCCTTTCAAAAGCGGGTTCTTTTGTCCTGTCTGCTCTTTAAAAAGTTATTTGGGGGAAAAACACAGTGATTTGGGTGGTCTATAGCGCTCTTACATTACGGGGTCTCACGCTTTTCGCTCTTACATGATAGGAGGTGCATGCATGATTGGGGGTCTAAGCCCCTCACATAAAATTTTTTTGGACACATTCCTGTACGCCTTACATTATTATGAGGGCAGCAGTGATTGGATCTCTAGCACCCATCTACAAAACAGGCGGTTTTTCATGCCCTCGCTCTTAAAGATTGTGGGGGTGCATTTAGTGATTGGGGGGTCTATAGACCTCCTAAGACAGTGCAGTAAACATGCCTCACTCCTTACAGTATTAGTAGGTGCATTCAGGATGGCGGTCTATAGCACCTCTCTACAGTACAGTCAGTACTCAGTCCTGCACGTCTTACATGTATTAGTGGGTGATTTAGTATTGGCGGTCTTAAACACCTCTCTACAGTCGTCGGGACTACATGTCCCACTGCTCTTAAAATATATTAGTGAGGTGCATGCAGTTTTGGTGTCTAACATCTCCTTTCAGTAAAGTGCGGTTCTACATGTCCTGTACTGCTCTTACATGTATTATGAAGTGATTGGAGGTCTATATTGCCTCTACAGTACAGTGCGATACTACGTTTCTTGTCCTGCTCTTACATTTATTAGTGAGGTGTATACAGTGATTGGTGGTCTATCGCACCTCTCTACAGTACAGTGTGGTACAACATGTCCTCTGCTGCACTTTACATGTGCCCGGATGAGCGGCTCCTTTGGTCCCCATTTCTTTTTCCGGTACTTTATGGATAAAGGCCATGACCCAAAGAAGCTGTCCTCAAAATAGAAAGTGATTTCCAGCTTCCAGCAGCTCTTTCTGATGTTATATATATGGATGCGCTTTATTTGGATTAGTATCTGCTTCATTATATTCAATCTTCATTTTGCATTGAGTTGACTTTTGGGGCCTCGGAAACAATTGTCAGATTTCCATAAAGTTATGGTTCCAACATACAATGGTCATCCCAGAACCATTTAATATTGTATACAGGGCTGTATTTATAGGTCATGCTGCCCTAGGGACTAAACCTAATATCCCCCATTAACCAATTTTGCTTACCACGCCCCTTTCATATTTTGCCACAC
>JAODAL010014128.1:0-88556 GCA_025379985.1 Phyllomedusa bahiana
CTTAAAGGGGATGTATCGCTTCTTCAGTTGGGCTGTTCTCTTGAAGCTTGTTGCTCTCACTTCCTGAAATCCAGGGGCGTTTCTTCCCCTCCCATCTGGGTGTTTCTTAACTGAAGGGGATGACATCATCCCCCCTTCACTGTTCATGCTGGCTCCAATGTGTGTCCCCCCTTCACATATCACTGTTCTCTCCCTATGTAGTCTTATTAAGTAAGAGCTGTTTACATACCACAGGACTGCATTAGTCTAAACAGTCTTCTGTGAACTCAGAGCACTGATCTCTCACAGCTGGAGGTTTGCTACAATTGAATCCAGAGAATCACTGGACAAGACTACAAAACATAACTTTTACTAGTTAATTTTAAAAAAGGAAAAAACTAACAATCTCTTATAGATAGATAACAAATAGCAGGGAACAACTACCTAACCCTATAATGCCCTAAACCTGTGCTACCTATCCACCATCTGGCCACTGGTCATCTGGCCACTGCCAGGTCAACATTAGGATTGTTAACAACTTATATGCCTGTATACAAACCCTATTGGTGCCCTTTTTTACTAATATGATGGTGCCTTTTTTTTACTAATATGATTACGGTACATTTTATGTAGATAATCTGATATCGTAGGCTTCAAGTTTAAAGCTGCCCCTGAAGAATGCCTTTATACTGGGGTATGAAACGTGTCGGGCTTGGTAAAATTGGATTGGAGATTTACTGTATATAAATTGATATATGTACTCATGAGCTTGATAACCTTGCATTGGAGCTCAAGTATTTGTGTACTTATGGTATTTTTGAATTGGAACCTTAGTACACTGTCTTTTTAAATTTATTTTATAGGTATATACTTTCCACTATTATGGTGTTTAGGGACTTATAGGGGTATATATAACTAGGTTCCTGGTGGGACCGTCCCTTTTGGGACGAAAATCCTACATTTGGTGGATAGGTAGCACAGGGTTAGGGTATTATATGGTTAGGTAGTTGTTCCCTGCTATTTGTTATATTTGTCTCTATAAGAGATTGTTAGTTTTTTCCTTTTAAAAAAATTAACTAGTAAAAGTTATGTTTTATAGTCTTGTCCAGTGATTCTCTTGATTGTATCTTGACTATTGTCTGTATCTACGGGTTACTTTATATACCCTGAGCGTAGTACAATTGAATCCATCCAGAGCAGAGATCCCTCTCCCTTCATGTTTACATAAGGCACCATCACACAATTCTGCTGTTTTCTGATTGTAGCAGTAGCTGCAGTGTCAATGAGGAGCAGTTAGCTGTATAGAGTGAAATTTGTGTTGGCCCCTTACACGCAGGAGCATTCAGGCACCATGGCACAAGTTTGCTGTTTTCTGATTATAGAGACAGCTGCAGTGTCATTGAGGAGGCATCTAGCTGTATAGAGTGAAATTGTTGTCGGCCCTTAATTCTGAGTGGGAGGCAGGAATGCAAGCTCTGTGTATAGGGCCACCTGGGGAGGGAGGGCGAACAGAATGTAAGTTATTAGAGCCCTCAGCAAGGAGGTGGGATCTGACTATCAGTCCAGCACTGGAGAAGTTGTTTACAGAAAACGAAGATAAGGAATACTGTGAAAACAAGACAGCTCTTCTAATGACATCCAATTGCAAAGTTGCTTGTTTTCACTGTCCCCTTATTCTGAAGACCATTTAATGAAATGATACAACCCCTTTAATATCAATTCCTCAGATTCTGACGTTTTCAGAGATATCCTGTATGTGTCCCTAGTGCGCTATTTGGCTCAACCACAAGCCTCATAGTAGGAGGAGCACCTACCTTTTTTTAGCGTTCGGCTCTGAAAATAAAAAAATATATTTTTTTTCCAATAATCTGCAATTTTAGCAGAAAATGTTGAATTTTTACAAGGAATCCTGGAGAAAAAGCACCCCAATTTGTGTTATGCAATTTCTTCCAAGCTCGGCAATACCCTACATGTGGGTGTAAACTGCTGTTTGGGCGCATGACAGGGTGTACAAGGGAGAGAGTGTTATTTGGCTTTTGGAGCACAGATTTTGGTGGGCCCATGTCACATCTGCAAAGCCCCCAAAGTACTAGAACAGGTGAAACCTTCCAGAAGTTGCCCCATTTTGGATTCAACACCCCTCAGGGATCTCATCTACGTGTGTATTTTGCATTTTGGGTGCACAATTGTTCCGTTTTTTTTTTTTTAGCATTGGGCCATGAAAATGGGGTGAAAAAACGCAGTTCCGCTATTGTTTTTGGGCTTCATTTTTACAGTATTCACCATACAGGATAAATGACAGGATAACTTTACTATGGGGGTCGGTACAATTACAATGATATAAATTTTATATAGTTTTTTATGTTTTATTACTTTTACACAATAGAAGTGAGTTTATAAAAAGTTGCGTTTTTATGTTGTCCTATTCTGACAGCCATAACTTTTTTAATTTTTTGTATACGGAGCTGATTGTGGGCTTGTTTTTTGCAAGATGAGTTGATGTTTTTATTGGTACCATTATGGGGTGCATGTGATGCTTTGATCACTTTTTATTAAGGTTTTTGTGAGGCATTTTGAACAAAATACAGCAATCCTGGTAGTGTTTTTTATTTTTATTTTTTACAGCGGTCACTGTGCAGTATAAATGACATGCTAGTTTTACTCAGCAGGTTGATACGATTATAGCGATACCAAATTTGTATTTTTTTTAATGTTTTACTGCTTTTAAACAGTAAAAACACTCTTATTCGAAAAGGAAAACACGTTTTTGCATCGCCATAGTCTGAGAGCCATAAGAGATCAGGCGTGTAGGATGCAAACATTCCAGGAAATCAAAAACGAAAAACCAGGCCCAAGAAGGGGAACACTCCCAGAATATAGATGTCCTAAATTTGTCTAACCAAGTTCTCAGCACTGAACAAGAAGATGTCTTCTTGGTTTCAATTTTGCTGTTAACCAACCTTTGGACATGTTTTCCACTCTGAAAAGTCTTAATCCTTTCATTAGGAATTTAACAGTCAAACGCCATTTTTGGGGATCTGATTCTGAGTCTGCCTCACCCTGTCAATATGGAAATATATCTAATGAATTCACTAGGCTTTCGTTCAATGAACAAATTGCTCTGATGATTTTGCAGGAATTAAGTCTTTCACAGGATCAGTCAGACACAAATGAAGCCCTACAGATGTTTACAGATCTCATGATTAACCCTGTCAATTCAAACCTGTCGCTTAAACAACGTAGGGCTCTGGAGGAAATACGTAAAATGCAAGATAATTGTACGGAAAAAAATGAGACGTCTCCACTACAAACCTTCCAGGTAGGTTTTCATCAAAATTGCACAAAATTATATCAAGGCATGTGTCAAGATTCAAGCATGGAGAAAAGAAGCCCATGGATCCACTGAGCTGAAGTGAACTATACAAAACAATAGGTATTCTCTGGCTCCATTATAAAAAATACTTTTATTTAATCTCCATTAAAAATGCATGTCAGCAAATATACAACGGCCGACACATATCGGGTGCTTCAACCCTTACTCGTGGCATACACATACATACTACCATCTCTGCTTATATAGAAGTTAGATCAACTCACGTGTCAAATTCAAATCACATGATAAAAAAAATCAAAGAAAAACAATAAAAACAACACCACTGAGATACAATTGGAAAAAACATATAGATAAGAAATCAATAATGATACAATAGGTCATTTTTATAGTTTAAGCCATATGGCATTCTACAGTTTAACTAAATATCCAATATGCTTCACGTTTCAAAAGGAGCTGTTTAATGTTGCCTCCCCTAGGTTTTTTTTAACCTGCTCAATACCAATGGAAAGTTGTGAGTTGCAAGCTGGAAGTAGTGATAATATAACTCCCAAACGTGACATTCCCAGTTCTAAGTGGGCTTTCCAAAGAAATCAACGTTTTTTGGATGTGTTTAACATTAACAAAAGTAGTGGTTCAGGAGATCAAACATCTGACTCCTTGCTAAGATCTCTGGAGAAATTAGCCACACAAGAAATTTAAAGTATGGTGGGACTCTGAAACTTTGAGTATGTACCTGGAAAAAGCAATGATACCCAGGAGTTCCTACCCGGAAAGGTTTCAGAAAGAATGGAATGATATACTTTCCAATTGCTATTTAGAATTAGTGAGACTGATCATCCAGTTTGAGGAGGAGAAGCTTTCGAGAATTAAATTGGAAATTGCAGAGTTTGAAAATGCCTTTATGGAATATACTGCTACTAATGTATATAAAAATGGAATGGTGAAAATTGAACATAATTTGCAAAAATTGGAAGAAAACATCACTAAATTTAAAAAATAAAATATCAAAGAGATTTAATGGATTATCAAGCGGACAGTGTTTATAAAAAAAGGAATTATGATGATACAAAATATACCAATTGCAGAAAATCTATCCTAAAATATGGGAAATTTTCTAAAAAAACAGCAACGGTGTGTCAGTTTCTACTCCTTGGAAAGAACTGTAATGGGTCTTTCAGGTATTGATTATAGCACAGATCAATCAGAGGAATTGGACAGCAGAAACAATACAGTAACTGGAAACTCTGCTAAACAGTCAAAAAACTATCGCGGAGGAGTAACAGAAGGTCCCGCGAAAGGTATACGCAATGCAGGCAGAGGTCGCCAAATGTACAAACGACAGCGCTAACTGCAACATCTTCTAGTCAAGACTTTTCAAATGTATTGAACCTCCCTTCCATAACACTTATACATGAACAACTTGAAGTTTTGAGTTTAGGTTGCAATTTTGTTCCCATTCGAGAATTTGATTTGTTTGAGACCATTGTTGATGTTAATAAATTTGTCAGAGCATTAACGATACGTAAGTATTTTTTGAATACTGATCAGTCAATAAGTTGAACAGTTGATTTACAGAACAATGTAATGGATGATAATGAATATACTAACCTTTCTTTTTTAGAACAGAAAGCACTTTTGGACTTAAAGTTGTTGGAGGGTATGGGAAGAATTACGAGAGATTGTAGTATACGTTCAATATTCCCAATCTATATTTTTATCCTGTTAGTACAAGAGTTAATGCTTTCGATAATTTTCAGTATATCATAGAAAGGGAACTAAGGGAATTAAAAGAAAAATGCAAAAGAGATCATCCAGCTCATTACCTAACTAAAAAACAAAATATGGCTTTAAGGAATCTTATGGATGAGAAGGGTATAATCATTAAAATGGCTGATAATGGGGGTAAGGTGGTAGTGATGAACAAAGATATGTACAAAGAGGCTGCTATGAATATCTTAAATGACCGTACAGTATATCTTGAACTTAAAGGAGACCCAACTAGGGAGTATACTGAAATTCTCTCTAATTTACTTAAAGAGGTAATACATCAAGGTATTGTTAGTGAGAAGCAGTACAAATATTTAATGGTAGAAAATCCTGCAGTACCCATTTTTCATGGACTCCCGAAGTTACATAAATCTACCACTCCCCTTAGACCAATCATTTCAGGGATAAGCTCTTTGAACAAGCGGGTTTGTTCCTGGATAGATGAACTCCTAAAACCTTTGGTAGTTAATACACCTAGTTACATAAAGGACGGTACACAAGTCCTGAGAACTTTCGACAATAATGTTTGGAATGAGAATTTTTCATGGATGTCTGTGCCTTGTACTCTTCCATCCCTCATGATTTGGCCATGACAGCTTTAGCATCTCACCTGTATACTTCTAGCCCTTATTCAGAGGATTTAATTGAATTTATTTTGGAAATTGTCAAATATCTTCTCACACATAATTTTTTTCTTTTTGATGAAATTATTTACCTCCAAGTACAAGGGGCACCAATGGGGGCGAAGTTTTTGCCCTCGTTGGCAAATTTGTATATGACATGGTGGGAGGAGAATTTCTTTTTTCTTTAAATAATACATATTTTAGTAATATACAATTTTATGGGCAATTTATAGATAATATACTATTAGTTTGGAGTGGCTCAGAACAAGAGATCGAACAGTTCATGAGTTATATCAATGAGAACTGTTATAATCTAAAATTCACCTTTTATAGTAACAAGGACGATATTAAATTTTTAGATGTCAATCTGTTTATTAGGAATGGTGTAGTGCATACTACATTGTACAGAAAACCAACAGCGAGCAACACGTTGTTGCATGCAACTAGCAATCATCCAATACACACCATGCGTTCAATCCCGATTGGTGAATTTGTGAGAGCGAGGCGGGGCCTGTTCGAGTCTTGATTTACTTTCCACTCAATTTAATATCATTGACACACTTTTAAGAAAGAGGGAATACAAGATGGAATATTGAGAGAGCGAAAAATATAACTTTAAGTAAATAGAAAAGATTTTTTACATTATAAGAATAGCAGGACAGAGGATGTTCCGTGCCCTTTAACTTTTGTCACTACGTACAGTAGACAATACAAAAAGATAACTAACATCATAAGCAGAAACCTGCCTATTTTATTTTAGGATGATATTTCTGCGGACATTCTGAAAAGAGGGTTACGTTTTGTATCGAGAAGAGGTAAATCTCTACAATGTTGTCACCAAGTTTTTTTGTTAATGACTGAGGGGACAGTAATTGGCCTTCTATGAAAGGCAATTATAGATGCAGGGGCTCACGCTGCAATATGTGTCAATTCACTGACCGTGTTGTACATTTTTCTTCTAGTTAGGGTGGTCCGGTTTTTAAGATAGATAGTTTCATTAAAGGGAACCTGTCACATAGGTTATGCCCCCCTTGCTGAGGGCACCACAAGCTAGTGTCAGACCTGCTGTTCCCAGCACTGTGTCCCTTATTCTGTAAGATGCAGCAGTTTTAGAGCATTTACCCCTCCAATCTTATTCATGAGTAGGTATTAGCCCCACCACCAAAGGCTAGCCCCGCCCACTGACAGTTATTCACATGTTTCTACCTATTCAAAGTAATAGGTTTATCACATGAGGTGGGCGGGGCTAGCCTCAGATGGGCGGGGTTTAAAAAAAAACTGACTCTTTGAATCACTCTTCGAATGACTCTTCTGGCTGAAAACTGCAGATTTGAGCATTAAATACACGAAAACTACAGCATCTTACAGAATAAGGGACACAGCGCTGGAAACAGCTTGTTCTGCCCTCAGCAAGGGGAGGCATAATCTATGTGACAGGTTCTCTTTAACTGCAACACAAAATCTGTGGTGTATAGTATAAACTGTAAGATTTGTTACTTATTATATGTAGGTTGTACGATCCGATGCCTAAAAAGAAGGATCTATGAACACATCTTACATATTAAGAATCCAAATTACGTAAATGTCTCGGGAGCCTCTTGACATTTCTCTGTGGTCCATCAGGGAGACATTTCTCATTTTCTTTTCTTTGGTATTGAACAGGTTAAAATCAAACCTAGGGGAGGCAACATTAAACAGCTTCTTTTGAAACGTGAAGCATATTAGATATTTAGGTTAAACTCTAGAATGCCATATGGCTTAATCTATAAAAATGACCTATTGTATGATTATTGATTTCTTATCTATATGCTTTTATCGATTGTATCTCAGTGGTGTTGTTTTTATTGTTTTTCTTTGATTTATTTTATCATGTGACTTGAATTTGACACATGTGACTTGATCTAACTTCTATATAAGCAGAGATGGTAGCATGTATGTGTATGCCATGAGTAAGGGTTGAAGCATCCGAAACGCGCCAGCCGTTGTATATTTGCGAACATGCATTTTTAATGTAGACTAAATAAAAGTATTTTTTATACTGGAGCTGGAGAATACCTATTGTTTTGTATAGTAAAATGCAAGATAACATTTTTAAGATGGCAGACAAGGGGGGTACAGTGGTAGTTATGAACACAACAAATTATTACCAACAAATGATGCAATTATTATCGGATTCTACTACATATAGAAATCTGTCTTGTATTCCAACTGTACATTTTAAATCTAAATTGATTTCTCTGGTGGAGGAAGGTAAATCATTACACGTCCTTTCCAGCAGAGAATCTGAATATATTCTTGGTTCTGACTCCACTGTTCCCATTTTGTATGGGTTGTCTAAGGGTCATAAGAAATTAGATCTACCACCCATGCACCCTATTGTATCAGGGCTGGGTTCCTTGTGTGAACACTTGTTTCAATGGCTTGACGTGCAGCTTCAGCCTTTAGTTAGTAGAGTGGCGGTTTTTTCCCCGCAAGATTCCAGAGATGTTTTATCTAGTTTTTCAAACAAATTGTGGCACCCACATTATACTTGGCTCAGCTGTGACATCCAATCATTGTACAAGAGCATTCCCTTGGAAGCAGCAATATTTGCTTTGAATTTTCATCTAGATTGTTACAATTCCTATACCAGTGATGAAAAAATGTTTATTAAATCTGTGACCTCGTTTTTGATGCAATATTTTTTTTCCTTTTTAATGGGAAATTTTATTTACAATTAAGAGTTGTCTCTATGGGCGCAAAATTTTCGTCCTCATTAGCGAATCATGTTCTGTCATGGTGGAAGTTCATGTATATTTACACTTCGGATTACCTATTTGTGGATGATGTCGAGTGGTATGGCAGATAAATTGATGACCTGCTACTGGTGTGGCGGGGTCCTGTGTCTGCCATACCACTCTTCATCAAATAGATTAACAACAACCCGTTAAATCTGTCATTTACATATGTTGCCCAAACGAGTCAAATTTCTTTTTTGGATCTTATCTTAATAAGAGTTCCTAATTGTCCCATTTCTAGTAGAACTTTTAGAAAGGCAATTGCAGGAATCACGATTTTACACTTTAAAAGTAATCACCCTAGCCATACTGAGCTATCTATACCCTATTGGTGAGTTGATAAGAGCCAAAAGTAATTGTACTAATGAGGAGGATTATAATGTTGAGTCTCAAAAAATCTGCACATGACTTCATGCTAAAGGCTACCCTAACTGGGTTCTTGATAGAGCATTGGTCAGAGTAAGGGATATTCCACAGTCTAAATTATTGTCTCCCAAAAAGCGTCGAGTAAAAGACTATGACATTCCCACTATTGTTTTGGATTACAGTACACAATTTGATACAATTAAAAATATTATCATCAAACATTTACCGATACTTAAACAAGACAATATTCTTGCTAATATTTTACAAAATGGATGCCGGGTGGTAGCTAAACGTTCAAAGACCATTGGTAACATTATATCTCCTAATGAATTTATCTCTGATTCCTCTCATTCTACGTGGCTCTCAACCGAGAGTTTTTATAGATGTGGGAGTCATCCCTGTAAAACTTGTAATTATGCAATACCTACTCAACATTTTTCATCTGGCACACGCAACTTTGATATTAAACAATATATAAATTGCAACACAATGTCAGTAATTTATATCATTAGGAGTAGTATATGTAATCTTAACTATGTGAGGAGCACAGCGCGAAAATTTAAAACTAGAATAT
This sequence comes from Phyllomedusa bahiana, assembly GCA_025379985.1. Taxonomy (NCBI): domain Eukaryota; kingdom Metazoa; phylum Chordata; class Amphibia; order Anura; family Hylidae; genus Phyllomedusa; species Phyllomedusa bahiana. The sequence continues at coordinate 9,421 of JAODAL010014128.1, forward strand.
TGGAACACTTAAACAGCATCAAAAATCCTGCGGGACACTGTCTCTGGTGCATTACGTCATTTTATTGAGATACATGATTCTATTGTTCGAGGTTTTGAAACTTTTACTATTGAGCAGGTAAGTTTAGGTAGACGTGGTGGTAACTTAGAGTACAAACTAATAGATCGGAAAGCATTTTGAATATGCATTTTAAACTCTATTGCTCCATCGGGACTCAATGTGCGTAATGAGATTCTGTTTTATTATTGTTTCGTTTTCTAGGGATATATGTATTATGTAATTATTTTCATGGCTTTTTGATACCCTATGTCTTTTGTGTATTGTAATGCCTTTTATCTTGTCTTTTTAATTGTTGTTGTGTAGTTTTGCTGCTCGCCTGTGTTTGCGAGTTCTATGAGTCGCCTGCTTGCGCTTCTCTGCTCAGGTGGTTGTGTCCAGTTGGGGGGCGTGCCCTGCTCGCTCTGACGTGATCGCTGTGATGTGTGGCCTGCAGGCTGCTCCGCCTATTGTGCAGGGCTCATCATGGTGTGTCACATATGGGTGGGGTTTGCACGCGCTTCTCCATTAGGGCTTTGCACCGGATGTATGATTAGCTCATGCAGTTCCGCCCTGGTCCCCGCTCAGGTGAGTAGCATACTCTCATTAGTTTTTACTATACATATATGTGGCTTTGTTTGGTGTAGTTTATGCTATGATTAAGAGTCCTAATGACTAGAAACACGTCAGCTTTGCACCTGTTCATCTTTGTTGATTTATGTCACTACGGTTGGATATGCGGTTTTTCCGTGAGTAAATGCATCTATTTTTCATTCAATCCGGAGCTGCTGGCAATTTTTGGGTCAGCTGTAAAAACACTTTCCCTATTACAGCCCTGTGTGGGACACTATTAATCACCTATAGCCTGCAATACAGGGCAACCAGCCCAATAAAGGTGACCCCGTCCGAGACCTGGCCCTATTTAACACTGACACTGGCTTGGTCTTTGTCACTTCCGCTGGGGAACTTCCGTCATGACATGACCATTGCATACTGATTCTCGGTGCATCATGCATTATTACCGATCGGCATACCACAGCTGCCTCATGATGCAGTGAACTATATGCTCTAGCGGCTTTCACACCAGCACCATCTCACTTTTGCTAAGATTATTTATTTTCATCTATATGTTCATTCTTGCTATATTTAACATATTATTTAGATCTATGTGTAAGCTTACACATTCTTTCAGTTTTTGCTTATTTCACAACCTGTCCCCTGATGAGGTAGTGGTAGGTACCAAAACATGTTGGGACTACAAGTGATGGGTTTCATTGTATGTTTGCGATTATTGGAATATAACAGATCAATCTTAAATAGGGCCAGGTTCCGGACGGGGTTGCCTTTATTGGGGTGGTTGCCCTGTATTACAGGCTATAGTTGATTAATAGTGTCCCACACAGGGCTGTAATAGGGAAAGTGTTTTTACAACTGATCCAATGTCCCCTTGGAAATGTCACCTATTGATATAGCGTGTAATACATTTTTTTGACCTGGTCTACCCTGTTCTGCTTACATTTTACTATAGGTAACCACTGTAAATTGCAGTTGGATACTTTTGTTGTTTTTGCACTGTGATTACTACTTCCTAGTTTGGGCCGTCTTGCATTTGTATGTTTAAGAGAAAACCTTGTCTCTTTTTTAACAATTTGAATAAAGGTTATTTCTTATTTCAATTTATCCTCCAAAAATTGGTGCTAGTTATATTTAGGTGTTTGCACTTGTATCCTTGAAAAAACACTGCAATTTTTTGGGGAATATTCACAGCTCAATGGCTGGACTAGACTGAACCCAGCAGCAGGCAGCTCTGGCCTATATGCTACCTGGGAAAATTTAACAGGTGCAGCTAATTGCTGAGAAGCAGCTCACATATCCCACTGCTAGGGGAACAATTGTACTGCCTTAGGGCCTTCAAGGTTTCTGGGTTTGGAGTTCAGAGGCATCCGGCCCAGATTCAGTAGATGCAGAAGAGGCAGCCTCTTGTCCTGCAGAGACTACCTGCCCAGATCTGCGGAACTTATATAATTTGTCTTCAGTTTTAGAATTAGGCACCATTTTGATACATCAGCATTAACACAGGTGGTATATGTACTGAGCTTTACAGAATGTTACTTCAAGAGGGGGGCCCTGAGCTCCACAGAGTGACAGGGGTTTACATTATAATTATTACATGGTAAGGATGAAGGTGAGTATTATAGGTATATAAAATATTGGGATACCGTCATTTTTTTGAACCCTAGTGTATTTATTACAATGCATTAGGCTGTATAAATGATCACTCCCCAAGTGATGTAGTACCCTAGTGGGACTCAGAGTTAAAGTAAAAAAAAAAAAAGATGTTTTAAAGTGTTAAAAAAAACCAAAAAAAATATTAAAAGTTCAAAACACCCCCTTTTGCCTTTTTACAAATAAAAAAAATTAAAATAATAAAAGAGATACACACATTTGGCATCGCCATGTCCGAAAAAGTCCAATCTATTAAAATATAACATCATTTATCCTGTATGCTGAACACTGTAGAAGAAAAAATTCCAAACGCCAAAATTGTGGTTTTTTTGGTGATTTCACGTCCCATAAAAATTTGAATAAATTGAATTAAAAAAGGCCCATGTATTCCAAACTAATAGCAATAAAAAGTACACTTCAGTCCGCAAAAATGCAGCCTCTCTCAAGTCCGTAGGTGTTAGTACAAAAAAGTTATTGGTTGCAGAAAATGGCGCCGTGGTGCAAATTTCAAAAATAGAAAACGGAACTTTTTTTTACAGTACCAAAACATAACGGAAACCAAACTTACCGTTTGGTATTGCCGGACGCATACCAACCTGTAGAATACAGATAACACATGAATTTTGCAGAAGATTGAATGCCGTAAAACAAACCTTCTGCAAACATGGCGCAAGTATGTTTTTTTCACATTTTGCCCGACTTAGAATTTTTTTGCGGTTTATTGTATTATATTGTAATATGAATTACAACATTAGAAAGAAAATCTTGTACTGCAAAAAAAAGCCCTCATATCTCTCCTCCGTCCACTAACACCTCCTCCCCCATCCCTCCTTTCAGCAGACGACTTTGTCACCCAATCTCTAAACAAGACCAACCTCATAAGAGAAAGCTTCACCCCACTGTCCCCTTCGCCCACATCCATGCCTGTACAGTTCCCACCGCCACACCTACTACTTTCACCTTGCACTTCCCCCCTAACTTGCTTCTCCACTGTCACTCATGACAAGCTCTCCGCTCTACTCTCCAAATCCAACCTCACTACCTGTAACCTTGATCCACTGCCATCCCACCTCATCCCTGAACTTAGTGCTGTTATCATCCCAGCCCTCACCCACCTTTTAAACCTATCACTAACCACTGGTATCTTCCCTTTCGCCTTTAGGCATGCCACCATCACTCCGATCCTAAAGAAACCATCTCTTGACCCCTCCTCTGTGTCCAACTATCGCCCCATCTCACTGCTTCCATTTGCTTTTAAAAAAAACGAGCAGTACGTCCATCTTCATCTGTTCTCCCATCTGTCCTCCAACTTTCTTCTTGACCCACTGCAATCTGGTTTCCGATCCCATCACTCTACTGAAACCGCCCTAACCAAAGTCACCAATGACCTATTAACCGCTAAAGCCTTATGTCACTACTCGATCCATCTCCTCTTAGACTTATCCTCTTCCTTTGACACTGTTGACCATTCCCTCCTGCTACAAATCCTCTCCTCCCTCGGTATCACGGACTCGGCCCTTTCCTGGATCTACTCGTACCTCACTGAGCGGACATTCAGCGTCTCTCACTCTCGCTCCACCTCCTCCCCCCGGCCTCTCTCTGTTGGTGTCCCCCAGGGGTCAGTCCTGGGCCCACTACTCTTCTCTATCTACACTCTTGGCCTGGGTCAGCTCATAGCATCACACGGCTTTCAGTACCACCTGTATGCTGATGACACCCAACTTTACATCTCTTGCCCAGACATCAACTCTTTACTGTCCAAGATCCCAGATTGCCTGTCGTCCATTTCCTCCTTCTTCTCCTCCCGTCTCCTAAAACTTAATGTCGAGAAAACTGAACTCATCATCTTTCCACCGTCCCACTCCATCCCTCCACCTGATCTCTCTATTACAGTCAACGGCTCCACACTCTCACCGGTCCCGCAAGTCTGCTGCCTTGGGATAACCCTTGACTCCGCTTTGTCCTTCAAACCACACATCCAGAAACTCACCTCTGCCTGCCGCCTCCACCTGAAAATATTTCACGAATCCGCTCATTCCTTAACCCTGTCACTACAAAAATGCTGGTCCATGCCCTCGTCATCTCCGCCTAGACTACTGCAACATCCTTCTCTGTGGCCTCCCGTCTAGCACTCTTGCTCCCCTTCAATCCATCCTCAACTCTGCTTTCTGTCTTATCCAACTCTCTCCTCGCTACTCCCCTGCCTCTCCCCTCTGCCAATCCCTTCACTGGCTACTCATTGCCCAGCGGATTCACTTCAAGTTGCTAACCATGACCTACAAAGCTCTCCATAACCTCTCCCCTCTATACATCTCTGCCTTTATCTCCAGATACCCCCCCTCACACAATCTCCGCTCCTCACAGTACCTTCTTCTCTTCTCTCCCCTTATCAGTTCCTCACACAACTGTCTCCAAGACTTCTCCCGTGCTTCCCCCACACTCTGGAACTCACTTCCTCAACACATCAGACTCTCTTCCACTTTCACCAGCTTCAAAAGCAACCTGAAAACCCAGGTTAGCCTATAAACTATAGTACCCCTTCTGTCACTACACCCTCCACAAACATGTCTGCCCCCACCTTCTGTCTCTTTCCCCCTTCCTTGTAGATTGTAAGCCTACGCGGGCAGGGTTCTCTTTCCCTCTGTGCCAGTTGATTGTCACATACGGTCAGCATTGAACTTGTTTGACTTATGTGTGTAACCCTCTTGAATGTACAGCGCCCTGGAATCAATGGCGCTCTAAAATAAATAATAATAATAATATATCTATGTAGGTGAAAAATAAAAAAGATATGGCTCTGGGAAGGCAGGGAGGATAAAACAAACGTGAAAGCGAAATATAGGCCTCAGCGTTAAGGGGTTAATTCATGCAATACTGTAAGTGTTCACCGATGTTGTAATGATTTGGCTGCGCCTTGATTCATACGGTGTGTTCAGCCTTAATTCAGACTGTAATCAGAGTATTATACTAATTATATTGCACCTTTTTTATTTATTTATTTTTTGTTTCATCAAGAGCACTAAGGCCATGTTCACACGGCTTAAAACTGGACGTATTTCAGTCCGTAATTACGTGCCGGAGTGCGCAAATTACGGGCTGAAAACGTCCCAGTCATTACGGTAATCCACAGTTCTCATAGAGAACTATGGATTACGTCTCCTCTCCCTGCTTGGCGAATACGCCGAGGGGGGAGATAATTGACATGTGAATTACCCCCCGCACCCGCCCCCGCTCCCGCCCACACGGCGTATTTGCGTGGGCGTAATTACGCCCTGCAAATACACCGTGTGAACCTAGCCTAAGCCTCAACGTGCACTACACTGCACATTGACAAGTACTAGACAGCTGCATTAGACAACAGCAACGTGCATATTATAAATAAGTACTGAGTATATTATGCGAATTGTATTGCACCATTTATGTTACGTCAAAAGCGCTATGTCTCAACGTGCACTGAACCTCAACGTGCACTGCACTACATGCCGATAAGTACTAGACAGCAGCATGCATTGAACAACAGCAACGTGTGTATTATAAATAAAATCTCCTGCCATTCCAATAGTCTAACATTCACACTGATGTTTTGGTGCTTGCTAACAATCACAATGGACTTACTTTCTCCCGCAATCGGAATGGTCACAGCAGTCACAATATGCTCACAGTATGATTAGTTTCCTCAGGGGTCACAATGTCCAATAAACTATCACTCATTGGTATTACTCACTGACTTCTAGGTAAACCAACTTGTACACGTGGCTGTAGCCAAGCTTATGTTGTCACAGAAGCAATGTAGCACATTAAGCAGACACTTCTATCAGAAAGGAGCATTTCTGTTAAAACCAATATTACTGAAAAACATTTTTTTGGGGGGGATTTTTGGTAGTGTTTTTATTTTTATTGACAGTCCTATGCAATTCAAAATTACATAGGAAATCCTGTCCATTTATAGCTACAGTAGTAAAGAGATAAAACTCCTGAATTGCAGGACAGACTAATCTTACTTTACTTTAGTTTAATTACAAATGACATGATGATCGCTCTTATGTTCTCTGGACATGGACAGGTAAAAATTAGAGTATATTGACAGGATAGTGACAAGAGCAACACATGAAAGGATCATGGGTTCATCATTTTCTGCACCAGGGTGGTGGAGGAGGGGGTGTTCTGGATTTCTTCTTATTTATCAGGTTAGTGCTGATGACACTTAGGGCATTTCCCCACGGCACGGGTTTTCGGACGGTTCTGCAAAACTGCAAACCGCCTGAAAAACTGGACGAAAATGAGCACAATGGGCCCACGGGCCACCCGAAAAACATGCACATCTACATGCACATTCTTCCGGATAAACCGACCGGTATTTGTCCTCTGCCATGGGAACATGCCCTTAAACCTCTCAGGCCTTAGTCAGCCTGGAAGAGAACCATCAAGAAATCCACTCACTGCTGTGCTCTCGAGCTCACAGAGTGGAAATCAGAAACAAACTAAGAAGACCTGTACAAAGGGGAACTTTAAAACAATTATATAAAAACAGTGTCCCATTAAGTTAATGGGATAAGGGTAGTAGGAAACTGGACACAGCCTGTGGATAAGACTGGTGCTGTTTCTGGTGGAGGGGATAGCTAATGCTTGTTTTTTATTTCCTTTGTATTATACTGCTAAGCACATGTTCTAAGAGAACTTACACCAGTTTTGCCATTTTAATGCTATTTTGTTACATTTTAGTCTTTTCTTTAAAGCTGACATGACCACCCTACTGCCAAGAGGGATATTCGATTCTTTGGCAGACTAAGTACGGTTTCCAGCCAGCAGCACTAAGCTTCGGCTTGGCTGAATGAAGGAGCACTACAGCCAGTTAACATTCTGCTCTCTAATAAGCCAGCCCTTGGGGCCACCAAGTGCATTAGCCATATCATAACATTGTATGAAAACTAATCTGTTTCTTTCAGAGCATGCTCTCCATATGGCAGACATGCTGTCTCCAGACACAGTAATTCATGAAACTCAGATATCAGAAACTTGCACTTTGTTCTTATTTTATTGGATGTTTGCAAAATTAATTGTGAGGAAGAGAATCAAAGTTCTCATACTTGCAATTTCTATACTTTGCAATGTACTTGTTCCTGTCTATACAAGCATCAATGAGTTCTCCTGTGCTGTATACCCTGAACAGGTCTACATGAACTTAGCAATAACGAAAATAAATATAATGGCCAAGAGGAGTATGTAATTTAATCAGCTGTGTATGTCATTGATCTATATATTTACTGTCCCGAACCCCAGAGACATGGCCATTTTTAAAGGTGTATTTCTTAGAGCAGATCTGTCAGCTTAATATGCTGCTCTATGTAAGCAAATTATAAAGATTCATAGTGGCCTAAAAGGCACACACAATTTTATGACATTTTGCTATAGGTGCACTGAAAGAATACAGTGGACTCTTAGTTATTTAGTGTATTTATTAGGGCTTCCCCTTAGAACAGTAATTGAAAGGCTGCATTGCACGCAGGTATACACAGTGGTCTATCAGTCACATAGCCGTTCCTAGGCTTAATTACAGTCAGGGCGCGGAGAAGAATTTTCTCACCTCCTTAATATTTTGCACCACACTGTGAAACAGTGCATCACCATGAAACAGAGCCCAAATACACAAAAAGCTTTGACACAATGTTCTACGTATAAAACTACAAAATAATAGCTGTGACACAGTTCATCACCATCAACCACACCTCGAATATACAAAAAACTTTATCACAATGTTCTACATATAAAACTACTAAATAATAGCCATACAGTTACCAAATAACACTGATACACAAAAACAGAATCCCAGGGCTAATTTTACCAATATCCTACTAAGACCACATATCACCACCACATAGTGACTGAATATTACCACCACACCATGACCCCATATCACCACCACATAGTAAATGAATAATACCACAACACCATAAGCACATATCACCACCACATAATGACTAATACCAACACATAGTGACTTAATAATACCACCACATAGTGGCCACATATCACCACCACATATAAATAATACCACCACACCATGACCACCATGACCACCACACCATGACCGTTATATTTCATCCATCGCTGGATCCATTGCTTTTACTTGGGTAGGTATATAGACCCCGCTAGTCGGTAGGTATATGAGCCCCTAGTAGGTAGGTATATAAGCCCCATGTAGGTAGATATACTAGCCCCCCTGTAGGTAGATATATAGGGCCCTTGTAGGTAGATATAGGCCTCCTGTAGTTAGGTAGATATATATGCCCTCTGCAGGTACAGATATATGCCACCTGTAGGTAGATATATGCCCCTGTAGTTAGATAAAGGCCTCCTGTAGTTAGGTAGATATATATGCCCTCTGTAGGTACAGATATATGCCACCTGTAGGTAGATATATGTCCTCTGTAGGTAGTATTTGCCACTTGTAGGTTGGTGTATGCCCCCTTGTGGATAGGAATATGCCCCCTGTAGGTAGGGATATGCTCCTTGTAGGTAGGATTTTCCCCCTGTAGGTTGGTATATGCCCCTTCTAGGTAAGGACATGCTCGCTATAGGTATAGGCAGGTGTAACGGTACAAAGAAAATGATAAAAAAAGGTACTCCATGTTCCCCCCACTGTGCAGTCATCTCCGTTTTGAGCGGCATGATGTCATCACATCGCTTACACTGGCACACTGCTCTCACAATCTCCTGGGCTAGAAGTCTTGGCTTCTGGCCTAGGAGACCCAGTGACGCAGGGGGCATGATGAAAGCCTTGCATCAAACCCCTTGCGATGCTGATGTATATATACAGTGCTCACTAAGTGCTGTATATACAATGGAAAAGGCAAGGATGGTAACGTCCTGCCTTCTCCCTATACAAGCAGCTACAAAGCTAGTGTGCAGCTGCTGACTCTGTGGGGCCATTTTAAAATGGCTGTGCAGAGTCACAGAGTAATTAAATCACCCTTAGGAATGGCCTTGATCAGTCAACACAGAGAGAGGTGGGTGAAGCAGAGTTACATAGTTTGTAAGACCAAAAAAAGACGGATGTCCGTCCAGTTCAGCCAGTTGTGCTATAGTATTGATTCAGGAGAAGGCAAAAAAAAACCCATAAGGTAGAAGCCAATTGTCCTCATTTTTGGGAAAGATTCCTTCCCGACTCCAATCTGGCAATCGGAATAAATTCCTGGATCAGCTACCCTTCTCCAGAATCCTAGCTCCTATAACTTGTTATATTATTGCACACTAGAAATACATCCAGACCCTCTTTGAATTCTGTTAGTGAATTCACCATGACAAGTTCCTCTGGCAGAGAGTTCCACAATCTCACTGCTCTTACAGTAAAGAATCACTTTCTAAGTTTATGTAGAAACTTTCTTTCCTCCAGACATGGAGGATGCCCTCTTGTTCTAGATACATTCCTGGGTATAAATAGATCCTGGGATAGATTTCTATTTTGACCTTTGATATATTTATACATATTTATTATGTCCCCCGAAGCCGTCTTTTCCCTAACTAAATCTCAAGAAACAGCACAGCACACCACAGATGTATGATGCGAAAAGGTTTTGGAGTTTATTTACATATTGAGAAAGACAGTTCTCCAATGGTTCAAGACAGCATAAGCAAAGATGTAGTAAGGAAAAGCCAGACAAATTATATGAATGTTTTCGGCAAAAGCTTCTTCAGATGCGTCTGGAGGTATGCAAGTGTGAATGTACTGAAGCTGTCTTCCCTAAACTAAATAACCCTAATCTTGCTAATCTTTCTGGGTATTACAGTCCACCCAGTCCTTACTTTCATTGCCCACCTTTGAACCTGTGCACTGGTGCCCAGAACTGTACACAATATTCCATATGTGGTCTGACCAGTTATAATGGGAGAATGATGTTCTTATCATGTGCATCTATGCCCCTTTTAACGCACCCCATGATCCTATTTGGGCTGATATTTTTATGATGGGAAGGGACCAATATTCATGGACTTCCCTATCCTGATAGTATCAGGCTGCTGCTGACAGTTTTACTTCGGCTGGTAATGAAAAAAGACGGGGACCCCATGGTGTTGTTTTCTTTTAATTATTTATTAATGATTTTCAATAAATAAGAAAAAAATGATGTGTCCCCCTTCTTCATAACCAGTCAATGTAAAACTGACAGCTGCAGCCCGATAATATCAGGATGGGGACTGCTTCAGATGGTAACCTGGCTCTTTCCAGTACACCTGGTGCGTTGGGTACCGGGGTAATAGTGAAAGGGGGTTAGTGTCATCCTTGGGGTTACAAAAAAACAACACTGACTGACACCAAGCCCCAGCACTAGTAATAGAGAGGTGTCTGTAATACAACTGTATTACTGTCACTGGAATAAAGTGATAAAAAAAAACACCCAAACAAAACAACCCCCCACTTTATTTAAATAAACCCTCCATAACAACATCCCTTGTTGACCTTTTTATTAAAGAAAAGGATTCAACACTGGTCCAAAGTAGTCCAACAAATCCGTCATAGTCCAAAGGGTCTGCATAGTCCAAAGGGGAAACATTACTCGGTTGATAACTATCTATAGTGTTTGGACAAATGGGAACTTAAGCACTAAAAGTGCTTAGGGCAGCATGAATTTTAAAGTAGGCCACACATATTAGGTAGGAGTGCCCTTTATAAGTTTGGTAAGCATTGTATTGGATACCTAGGTAGACAAATCACCCTTTTTAGATATATAAGTATGCCACCGGTAAGTAGGTAGGCAGGCAAGGCCCAAGGAAGTAGGTAGGCAGGCAAGCAAGGCCCCACAAGGGTAGGTAGGAAGGTTGGGAAGGCCCCATTAAGGTAGGTAGGCAGGCAAGGCCCTAGGTGGTTAGGTTGACAGACAAGGTCCCAGTAAGGTACATAGACAGGCACGGCTCTAGAGGAGTAGGTAGGAGGGCAAGGAAGGCCCCAGTAAGATATATAGGCAGGCTGGTAAGGCCCCAGTAAGGTAGGTAGGCAGGCAAGGCTCAAGTGAGGTAGGTTTGCAGGCTGGCAAGGCACAAGGGAGGAAGGCAGGCAAGGCCCCTGTAAGGTACATAGGCAGTCAGACAAAACCACAGTAAGGTATGTAGGCAGGCACGGCCCTAGTAAGGTACATAGGCAGGTTGGCAAGGCCCAGGGGATGTAGGTAGGCAGGCAAGACCCAAGGAAGGTCAGTAGGCAGGCTGGCAAGGCCCGAAGAAGGTATGTAGGCAAGGCTCCTGTAAGGTACATAGACAGGCTGGCAAAGCCCAAAGGAGATAGGTGAGCAGGGAAGGTTCCAGTAAGGTATGAAGAAAGGCTGGCAAGGATCCAGTAAGGGCAGGGCCCAAGAGAGGTAGGCAAGCTAGCAAAGCCCAAGAGAGGTATGTAGGTAGGCAAGGCCCAAAGGAGGTAGGTAGACAGGCAGGTAAAGCCCCAGAAAGGTATGAGGCAGGCAAAGTTTAAGGGAGAAAGGTAGGCAGACAAGGCCCAAGAGAGGCAGATAAGGCCTAAGGAAGGTAAGTAGGCAAGCTGGCAAGGCCCTAGTCGTAAAGTAAAAACCTACATACCAGCCTTTTTTATGATGATAACCTGCAGGAGAAGGTATCTTCTTTGTTAGTCAGGAAGCTAATGTGCTCCAAGCACATCAGCGTTCTGCTTGGCCTGTAGTGCGTGGGGCTGGATGACTGGAGAGGTGGGACCAGCCATCACTCTTCAGTAGAAGGGGTTGGATGACTGTGGAGGTGGAGCCAGGCAACCAAGCGCACTTTTGTGTTTTGTGCTGCACTTCCTGGCCTCTGCCCTCTTGAGCTCATTGTGGACACCGGCCTCATTAATGTGAAATATTGCTGCCCCGGCCTTGTCCTGTCACAGTGCTAGCAACAGCCACGCAGAGCGCTGCGCCACCTCGATAGTCCAAAGCATGTCTGCTTGTCAGCATATTTGTCTACTGGGTTTTCATGGAGTGGAGCAAGCGGCTCAGGTGTGATGCTGCCGACTGGGTATCTTCCAGTCGGTCAGAGTCCTAGTCCAGGCCTGGTTTATTCAATGCAAATCTGGTTTAAACTGGCTTCCTCTAGCCCAAGCTGGCAGGGTTCTGTGTGTCCTTTTACTTCTCTCTAGTTTTCTTTTACTTGGTCTAGGCTCAAAGTCATCACTATCCCCACTTATGTCTACTTAACCCTAGTACTCACAGTCCTGTTTTTTACTCTCTTTCAGCCTTGGGCTTTAGCTGATTAACCTGGAAAATAAGCCTTGGTCCTGAAATCCTCTCCCAACTCTACTGAGGGTTATAGCTGTATTCAGGACACAATGGAAGGTACAAGTTGGAGTCTTTATCACCTCACACTGCTCTTGAGGGAGCAGAACTCACTAGAACCCTGGAACCAGAGATCTTATCACATTGGATGATGATGCTGACTGAACATCTAGGGTGACATGTATGAACGAAAACTAGCGCAGCCCCGTACGCTCTATTTTTAAGCAGACGCACTCCAATATCAGGCGCATTACAGAGCGCCCGTGGCACTTTGTACTGCACCTGAGATCGGGGGGCGTGCTGGAGGCGTGTCACACTACAACCGTACAAAGCTACACATTTGTAGCTTTAGTACAGGAAGTCCAGGCGCATTACTGCTGAAACAAGTAGAGCACTTTAAAAGTGGTTTTCCTGAGCCAGAAGTGTTGCTTTGTAGCTAGAAATTTCAAAATCTATGATCTCAGTAGAGCAGGTTCATAGATTCAGGCGCATTTTACACTACAAGTGCGCACAAAAAAAAAAAAAGAAGCGTGGACACCAAAAATCATACACGTCGCCCCTAAACTCTGCCCTCTCCCTCTAAAGTGTGAATTAATCTATATCGTTGCCAGCAAAAATGTAACACATCATATACCTTGAGCAGATACAAGTTTCACACATACTTACATCAGCAGTAAACATATGGGCAGGGTATCAGAGTAACCAGTTCCACTCGGGGACACTGCACCATTTTCATTACATGATCAAAACCAGCTGTGCCCAGTGGACCTATTGACTATAATGCACTTCATCATTTGAACAAAAAAAAGTAGTGCTGCATGCTGTGCAATTTTTCCCATAATTTTTGATGGAATGTACAATAAAGGCTCCTAATGGAGCGTCTGATGTAGGCCTTACTCTATTTACATTTATGGATAAGTGGCAGCTATGTCTGCAAGTAGGTGTTCAAACATATAAGGTGATATTTAAATGTGAACTTACCCTAAGGTCTGGTTCTTATCTGCAGATGCAGTGACAGATATATTAAAGGGGTTGTATCATTTCATTGCATGGTCTTCAGAATAAGGGGACAGTGAAAACAAGCAACTTTGCAATTGGATGTCATTAGCAAAGCTGTCTTGTTTTCACAGTGTCCCTTATCTTCTGTTTCTGTTTACACTGATCTCCAGTCCTGGTCAGATCCCTTCTCCTTGCATTTCACTAGCTGAGAGCTCATATACATTCAGTTCAGCCCCCGGTCGGCTGTATTCATGGAGCATGCAATCCTGCCTCTCACTCACAGTAAGGGACATTTTTACTCTGCACAGCCAGAAGAAACAGAAAAACACTGCAGGGCTTCTATAATCCGAAAACAGCACAATTGTGCGACTGTGCCTAAACATAGAAGGAGCATTAGGGGCCGAGAGCATTTCACTCTGCACAGCTCTGGAGGAGTTTATACAAGACTGGATTCAATTGTAACATGAATGCAAGCCTGTGGTATGTAAACAGCTCTTTCATAATCTGCATAGGGGAAGACACAGTGACATGTGAAGAAACTGAGCCAGCATGAACAGTGAAGGGGGGAGGATGTCATCCCTTCGGTTAAGAAACACCCAGCTGGGAGGGGAAGAAACGCCCCTGAATTTCTGTAACTGAGAGGCTGTGAGAGCACTTAAACAGGCTAACTGACGAAGTGATACATCCCCTTTAAATGAAAGCCCCCATTGACTACATTGTCCATCATTTCAACAAAAAAAAAAAATAGTGTTGCATGTTGTGCTGTTTTTTTCCTCATTTTTTTTTTTATGAAATCAGCAATGGAGGCTCTGAACAGAGATGTGAACCAATCCTGACACAAGCAATCCACTACAGAAAATAGTGTTTTAGGTATACAAATAAATGACAGACAGAATTGTATATTAACTTGTGAAAAAATTTAGAGTATTTGATTTCAAGAAAAAAAAAGTGTTTGCACGTCAAGACTGCTTAGTCTGTTTTTTTATAGTGTACCTTATTAGTACTGCACTGCTTCCTGATCCTGACCTAGCTTCATATTTTCTTCTATTCCCTGAAGGCTTTCCTGCTCATACAGTTCATTCTGCTTTATATGAATGATTCTGAAGCACTGATCAGTGATTTACTGTAAGCTGACATCCCTGATAATGTTTATCTTAGCAATTCCCTGAAGTCACCCTTCACTGCAGTGTATCCTTGCGTCTATGTCATGCACATTCATCCTTAATGCTAAAACACTGACATTATTAAACATTATCTTGACAAAGTAAGTAGTGACAACTGTTCTATTATCTTTAGAAAGGGAAAATACATTCCAGCACACAGGTGATACTTTTACAGTAACTTCAAGGCATTACCAACCAGATCTTTTACATTTCTATGCAATCCCCGACTTACAATGTTCTGACTTATATATGTCTCCTAATTACAAATGGAGACTTATGGGGTGTGGCTGAGTGTGCTGACATCACACACTGAATCATGCATCATAATAACATGGGAATGTCGCAACCCTTTCTCCACCCACTGTGTGTTCAAGCCGGCATAGCACAACAGCTCTTTTTTACTTTCCTGCTAGCACGGCAAAATGTTCTTACTGCTCTGGGTCCCCCTACACCTCCCCAGCCACCTCCAATGAAAAATACAGTTCTGTACTTGCACCCAATTACTGCATGTGTGGTATACTGGTATTTGTATTTTAAACACCTCACGACTAATTTTATGGGTGCAATACAACATAGTGAAACATGCTGTTGTGCTGCTGTATTCATTTTTTAGCTGGGGAATCCCAGCATGCCACAGCAGTGACATGAGCTATAGAAAGTGATGTGAAATCTTATATACAGGCAGGGCTGCCATCAGGAATTTCAGGGCCCCATACAGCCTAATTGTCTGGCCCCCTTCTGTCCCAAAAAAAAAATCGGTTGGGGGGTTTTTCTGTTTTACCATGTTATATCATTTTTTCCTCTAAATTTTCTCCGGTACTTAAAAAATGATCCGGGAAACAATATACTAAAGCACTTGTGCACTGCAGTAATAGTTATTCTAGCAAGCTACTATCACCCCCCCTCTGCTGGCTACATTTGGGCCCTTCATGATGAACCATACATCCCAGAATCTCAATAACTGTAAAAAGTTGGGGAAAAATTTCTGCAGGAGAAAAGCAATAGGAAAAAAAAGCATTAAAAAAAAAAATTATCTGCCCCCACCTGACTAAAATATAATGAAAACAAATATGTTTTTCCCCTTACCTGCCCTGAAGATGGATGCAGGGATGGCCTTCCCGGGGACATCTTTCCCTAGTATGGTAATCGCGTAACCATGAACGTCGCCCCAGGGCACCAAAGTGTCCCGGTCACCCACTTTTGCCGGGAAACCATACCAGCCCCAGGAAGAAGAAGGACACCCCGGCCCACCCTAGCCCCCTGCCCAGAACAGCCATCAAAAGCACAACATCACTCACATCTTATTTATCTATCAATCTATGTCATTCATCTCACTTTTCCTCCCATTTACTTTTATAAATCTCCTATCAATCTATTTCTATCTAAAAATATACTTTATACTTATCACATAATTATCACTCCTATCTACATCTATCTATCATCATCTATTACTATTATCCCATATCACTATCAACTATCACATACTATCTCATATCTACAATACTAAATATCTTTTCTACTACCCATAACTATCTATCATCTACATCTATCTACTATCTTCTATCTATCTATCTATCTATCATCTATCTCATACTATCTATCTATCCATATCATCTATCTATCTCCTACTTCTATCTATCTATTATCTATCTACTATCTATCTACTACTATCAATCTATCTTCCCTATCTACTATCTCAATCTATCAAACTACTATCTATCTCATATCATTTTCTCATACTATTATCTATCTATCTATCTATCTATCTATTATCTATCTACTATCTATCATTCATACTATCTCATATCTACCTATCATCTCATTCCTCCCATCTATCTATCTATCTATCATCTATCTCCTCCATCTATCTATCTATCTATCTATCTATCTAATTATCAATCTATATATCGATCTCATATCTATCTATCACATATCTCTCTCTCTCATATCTATCTATCTCTCTCATATGTATCTCTCTCATATCTATCTATCAATCTCATATCTATCTATCTATCACATATCTATCTCTCTCATATCTATCTATCACATACTATCTCTCCATAATCTATCTATCTCTCACTCTCATATCTATCTCTCTAATCTAATCTATATCTCTCATACTATCTATCTATCTAATCTATCTATCTATCTATGCTACTATCTATCTCTCTCATATCTATCTACTATCTAGCTATCTATCTATCTATCTATCTCTCTCATATCTATCTATCTATCTCTCTCATAACTATCTATCTATCTATCTATCTATCTATCCATGTATCTTCTATCTATCTCAGGTTTGTTTTTTTTATCTCTCTGTCTTTCTACTATCTATCTATCTATCTATCAATCTCCTACATGCCAACTCTCCCGTTTTTGGCGGGGGGTCCCGCTATTGGGGTCCCCTCCCGCCCTCCCGGGAGTTGGCATTCCTCCCGCCGCCAGCAGGCGGCGGGGCTCTATATGGCCGCGGCGACAGAGTAGCGCTGGTGCGCTACTCTGGCGCCGCCGGGCCCGCACCTACAGGCGGTGAAGCGGGCCGCTGCGCCGCTTTACCCACAAGCCACATTCTCTCACCCCCCCCTACCCCAAGCCCGAGTCTCGCTGTGCAGGGAGGAGGCATGGAGGGATCGCTCCACTCCTCCCTCCTCCCCCTGTATGTCCGGCGCCGGTGTG
Source organism: Phyllomedusa bahiana (assembly GCA_025379985.1). Lineage (NCBI taxonomy): Eukaryota > Metazoa > Chordata > Amphibia > Anura > Hylidae > Phyllomedusa > Phyllomedusa bahiana. The sequence continues at coordinate 26,774 of JAODAL010014128.1, forward strand.
TGCGCCGCACATACAGGTCACGGCGCAGTGGGAAGTATCACGGCACAGAGAGTGACGCGCGGCTGCTCTCACTTCCCCCCTGCGCCGCTGAGGAGATCGTCGGAGCGGCCGTGTATGCAGGAGCCTGGTGAGGTAAGTGGAGTTTTATATTTTATTTTTATTAGCTATATGGGGGCCTTGCCTTGCAACAATGGGGGCACTACCTGGCAACAGAGGGGCACTACTGGCAACAGAGGGGCACTACTGGCAACAATGGGGCACTACCTGGGCAACAGAGGGGACATCTACCTGGCAACAGAGGGGCACTACCTGGCAACAATGGGGGCACTACCTGGCAACAGAGGGGACATCTACCTGCAACAAGGGGGGGGGAACTACCTGGCCCAACAGAGGGGGCATCCCCACCTGCCCCCATATGTTTGCCAGTTTAGTGCCCCCATTGTTGCCAGGTAGATGCCCCCCTCTGTTGGCAGTAGTGCCCCCTCTGTTGAGGTAGATGCCCCCTCTGTTGGCAGGTAATGCCCCCATCTGTTTTGCCAGTAGTGCCCCCTCTGTTTGCAGGTAGAGCCCGCCCTTGTATGCCAGGTAGTGCCCCCTCTGTTGCCAGGTAGATGCCCCCTCTGTGCCAGTAGATGTCCCCCTTTTTGCCAGGTAGTGCCCCCATTGTAGCCAGGTAGATGTCCCCGTTTATTTTCTGTTGCACGGTAAGTGCCCCCATTGTTTGCCAGCAGAGCCCCATATAAGCTAATAAAAATAAATAATAAAATCCACTTACCTCACCAGGCTCCTGCAGAGGGCGCGGCCCGTCGCTCCGGACGATCTCCTCAGCGGCGCAGAGGGAAGTGAGAAGCAGCCGCGCGTCTCTCCCCTGCTAGTCCCCCCCCCTCCTGACCGCGCGTCACTTCCCTGCCCGCTCTGCCTGGCAACAATGGGGGCAGTTCCTGGCATCAGAGGGGGCACTACTGGCTACAAGGGGGCACTACCTGGCAACAATGGGGGCCACTACCTGGCAACAGAGGGGGCAATCACCTGGCAACAGAGGGGACATCTACCTGGCAAAGAGGGGGCAAAACCTGGCAAAAAAGGGTGCACTAACCTGGCAACAGAGGGACATCACCTGGCAACACGAGGGGGCACTACCAGGCAACAGAGGGGGCATCACCTGGCACACACGAGGGGGCATCTACCCCCTTGGGCAACCGAGGGGGCATCTACCTGGCAACAATGGGGGCACTACCTGGCAACAATGGGGGCATCTACCTGGCAACATGCCCAGTATATATGCACACACACATATCCATGCCCAGTATATACACACACACACACACACACACACATGCATATACAATATACACACACACCCATGCATATACAACATAGTTGCCAACTTTTGAAAATGAAAAAGCAGGAGATGTTAGTGGGCGGCGCGCGTAGCATGGACACGCCCATCTTGTTGTAAATGCCACCCCCTCAAAACGCACACCCACTCCACCCTAACTGCATAACGCTTTGGAAGAAAGCCAGGTAAATGCCCTATAGCCGTAGTAACCCCCCATGAACAGTAGTGCCCCTTACAGGCAGGTAGATGCCCCTTGTAGCCCCGTGGTGGAGGGTAAGTGGGGTGAGGGGGGGGGGGGGGGGGGGGGGGGTGGGGGGGGGGGGGGGGGGGGGGGGGGGGGGGGGGGGGGGGGGGGGGGGGGGGGGGGGGGGGGGGGGGGGGGGGGGGGGGGGTGTGGGGTGAAGTGTAGGATCGAAATGAATTTCGAAGAAAGTAAGTAAGGGGATTTTTAGGAAAAAATAAGTATTTATTTAGGAAATTAAGGGGATTCAAGGGAGAAAGAGAAGGTAGAAAATAGAGGAAAAATTAATAGGGAAAGTAAGAGTTTATTTAGGGAATAGTAGTAAAAAATTAAGGAAGAGTAGGAAATAATTATTTAAAGGTAAAAATAGAGGTTTTTAAAGAAAGATAGAGGGGGTAAGATAAAAATAAATTAATAGGGAGGGTAAGAATAAAAGGGGATAGGTATAGGAATAGGAAAAAATTAGGGGTTTTTAATAAAAAAAAGTAAAAAGGAAATAAAAGTAGAAAAAAGGGAAAAGAAGGATAAAAAAAAAGATAAAAAAATATAAAAAAAAAAAAAAAAAAAAGAATAAAGAAATAAATAAAATAAAAAATAAAAGGAAAAAAAAAAAGGAGGTAAAGAAGGTAATAGGGAGATAAGTTAGAAATATAGAGTTATAGAAGAAAAAATAATAAAGGGAGAATTTTTTAGAAAGGAATTTATATAATATAATTTAAATAAAAATTAAGGGGGAGTTAGAAGGGGGGATAAAGTAAAGATAAAAAGGAGGGGGTTAAATAAAAAAAAAGAAAATAATAAAAAAAGGTAGATATATAGATGCCCCTCTGTAGCCCAGGTAGGTGCCCCCCTTTGTTAGCCAGGTTAGGTGCCCCCATTGTTTTTGGTCATAGTGCCCCCATTGTTTGCCGGTATGTGCCCCCCATTGTTTGCCATGTAGTGGCCCCCTTGGTTGCCAGGTAGTTGCCGCCCATTGTTGCCATTAGTGCCCCCATTGTTGCCTGTAGATGCCCCCCTTTGGGGGGGAGGGAGGGTTGGGTGGGGGGGGGGGGGGGGGGGTCTGTTGGCAGGTAGTCCCCTCTGTTTGCAGGTAGAGCCCCCCTCTGTGGCAGTAGATGCCCCCATTGTTTGCCAGGTAGTGCCCCCTCAGTTGCCAGGGTATGCCCCTCTGTTTTTCCCAGGTAGATGTCCCCTCTGTTGCCAGGTAGATGTCATCCTCTGTTGCCAGGTAGATGCCCCCCTCTGTGCCAGGTAGTGCCCCCATTGTTGCCAGTGAGTGCCCCCCTCTGTTGCCATGTAGATGCCCCCTCTGTTGCCAGGTAGATTTCCCCTCTGTTGCCAGGTTTTGCCCACATTTTTGCCAGTTAGATGCCCCCTCTGTTGCCAGGTAATGCCCTCTCTGTTGCCAGGTAGATGCCCCCTTCTTGTTCAGGTAAAAGATTGTCCCCTCTGTTTTGCCACGGTAGTGCCCCCATTGTTGCCAGGCAAGAGCCCCCCATATCGCTAATAAAAATAAAATAATAAAATCCACATACCTCACCGGCTCCTTGCAGCGCGGCCGCTCGACATCTCCTCAGCGGCGCAGAGGGAAGTGAGAGCGCCGCGCCGTCACTCCCCTGCAGCCGCGCGTCACTTCCCCTGCGCCGCTTGACGCCTGTATGGCGGCGCACACACCGGCGTCGGACAGTACAGGGGGAGGAAAAAAAAAGGGAGGAGGGAAAAAAAAAAAAAAAAGCGATCCTCCTGCCTCCTCCCTGCACAGCGAGACTCCGGGCGGGTGAAGCGGCGCAGCCGGCCGCTTCAACGCCGCCGTAGAAGCGGCCCGGCAGCGCCAAGTAGTGCACTAGCGCTTTTTTTTAATAAAAAAAAAACTCCTTCGCCGCGGCCATTTAAAGAGCCCCTGCCGTCTGCGGCGGCGGGAGAAAATGCCAACTCCCCGGGAGGGCAGGATGGGACCCCCAAATAGCGGGACCCCCCCGCCAAAACGGAGAGTTTGCATGGTATGATAACAAATACAACACACACACCCATGCATATACAGTAATACACTACATACACACACACACACACACATATCCATGCCCAGTATATATGCACACACACTTACTTTAACATACTATGGTGAAGATAAGCAGCCCTCCTCCTCCTGCTTTGCTGTTTAGTGCTTCCTCCCCGGGCCCCCCGGCTTTCCCATGTGAACCAGCCCTCTCCCTCTCTCCCCCTCACAGGGCCCGTCCTCTCTTCACAGGCAGCCAGTTACGCTGGCCCGAGTATTCAGGCTGTCGGAAAACCTCCTCAGTTGTATCAGCAAGCATCGCGGCTGCTGTGTGGGTCCCTGTGCTAAGAGCTTGGTAAATAGTACAGGCCCTGGAGCCTGTTCTATTTACCAAACATCTGGAACAAAGGAGGCGGGGCCCTGCTGCTCCGGTCAGAGCGAGGAACAATGAAAAACTGTCTATATGTGCAGCTGTGACATGGAGGCAGAGCACGGCCCCTGGAGAGGTGTGCGGGCCCCTGAGAAGTTTTGGGGCCCCTGAGATGTGTGGGGGCCCCACTCCAAGCCCCTCCTCTCCATATCTATATTTACAAACAGCTGACATTCCTGTGAAGCAAGGGGGCGGTACCTGCCGCCGGCCCCCCTTGCTTCACAGATCGGCCGGGCCCCATACACCTGTAGTGCCTGTACCCCCCTAATGGCGGCCCTGTACAGGGGCACAGGCCACAAAACAAATGAAAAAGGGGTGTTAACCTTTCCCTGCACTATCCCCAAAAAATTTGCTGGAGTTACATTTAATATATATACGGTATTTTTAGACTATAAGATGCACTGGACTATAGGACACACCAAGGTTTTAGAGGGGGAAAGCAGGAAGAAAAAAATGTGAAGCAAAAAGTGTGGATTGAAGTCTTTTTTGGGATACATGTGACTTTTTGATCACTTTTTATTCCAATTTTTGGGGATATTAAGGGCGACATGTAAGAACGGGATATCTGGCATCTTTTCAGTCTGATATCAGACACAGCCCCGTACAGACATGTTTAAATGTCCCGCACACCATTATCAGGCACGTTACATAGCGCCTGCAGCATTTTGCAATGCGCTCGATCTCGGGGGGTGTGTGGGAGGTGGGGCGCACTAGAACCGTTGCGAATCAACATATTTATAGTTTTGCTACGGCATTTCTTGGCACATTACAGCTAGAAAAGGTATACCAATTTCAAAGTGGTTTACCAGCGGCAGAAATGTTCCCCTAGTGCTAAAATGCGCCTGATTTATGACCCGCTGTAGAGCAGGTTCATAAATCATGCGCATTCTATGCCATTATTAAGCGTAAGAAATTTGGTGTTCACACACCAAATTTCATGCATGTCGCCCCACATATCCAATAAACCACAATTTTGGTGTTTGGATTATTTTTATTCCACGGTGTTCATTGTACGGGATAATTGATATTATAGTTTAATAGATTGGACTTTTATGGATGTGGCAATGCCAATTATGTGTAACATTGAATTTTTTTTATTTGTAAAACAATAAAATGGGGGTGATTTAAACTTTCAATATTTTTTTACACTTTTTTAAAAAAATTTTTACTCAGTCCCTCTAGGGCACTTGACCACTAGGGGGCACACTTCCTTGTCCTATATATAGCAGTACTATTGTAGTGCTGTGCATAGGATTTTCATTAATTACCTATTACACCCTGCCATGTAACAGGTGTACCTACATGGCAGCTGCGGAAGCCTGCATAAGGCTTTCTGCTGCCATGGCAACCAATCCCCCCTGTAATTACATTACAGGGGGGGTGATCGGATGGAAGAATTGGGCACAGCGAAGTGTTAAGAGCAGGGATGGATCCGGGTCCATCCTTGCTGTTAGCAGCGCCCACCACCCGCACGGAGCACCCAGCACTACACGGAGCACCCACACTAAGCGCTTGCCGTCTGCACTCAATGATCTTGGGTTGGCAGGAGACTGAAGGGCCACGATGCTGCCGGCCTGAGAGTATATTCAGACTATAAGACACACCCCTGTTTTCTCTACAAATTTTGGGGGGAAAAAGTGTGTCTTATGGTCCGAAAAATACGGTAAGAATGGAGAGGTCTGTAATTTTTATCGTAGGTAAATTTTAATTGTGAGAGGCAGAATCTAAAAAAAAAAAAATACAGAAAATCACATTGTATGATTTTTACATAATTAATGTGCGTTTTATTACATGAAATAAATATTTGATCACCTATCAGCCAGCAAGAATTCTGGTTCTCTGCACTCATTACCTGTAATAATTGCACCTTGTTTTAACTCTTTACCTGTATAAAATATACCTTTCCACACACTCAATCATTCACACTCCCACCTCTTCACCATGTCCAAGACCAAAGAAATTTCTAAGGACACCAGGGACAAAAGTGTAGACCTGCAAAAGGCTTGGATGGGCTATAGGACAGAAGGCAAGTAGCTGGGTGAGAGGGCAATAACTGTTGTCACAATTGTTAGAAAATGGGAAAAAAACATAAGATGACTGTCAATCGTCCTTGGTCTGGGGCTAAATGTAAGATCTCGCCTCGTGGGCTAAGGATGGTACTGAGAAATGTCAGGGGAACTACATGGGAGTACCTTGTCAATGATTTGAATAGAGCTCGGACCAGAGTCTCAAAGATTACCATTAGTAACACACTAAACTGTCATGGATTAAAATCCTGCAGGGCATTCAAGGTCCCCCTGCTCACGACAGCACATGTCCAGGCCCATTTTAAGTTCACCAACGACTCTCTGGATGATCCATAGGAGTCATGGGAGAAGGTCATGTGTGCAGATGAGACCAAAATAGAAATTTTTGATAAAAACTATACTTGCCGTGTTAGGAGAAGGAAGAGTAATACCCCAAGAACACCATCCCAACCATGAAGCATGGGGGTGGAGACATCATACTTTGGGGGTGCTTTTTTGCAAAGGGGAAAGGACGACTGCAACGTATTGAAGGGGGGATAGATGGGGCCATGTATCGCAAGATTTTAGCCAAAAACCTCCTTCCCTCAGTAAGAACATTAAAGATTGGTCGCGGCTGGATCTTCCAGCATGACAATGACCTGAAACACACAGCCAGGGCAAATAAGGAGTGGCTCCATAAGAAGCATTTCAAGGTCTTGGAGATGTCTTCAGACCTGAATCCAATCAAACATCTTTGGAGGGAGCAGAAACTCAATGTAGTCTAGCACAGCCCCGAAACCTGAAAAATCTGGAGAAGATCTGTATGGAGGAGTGGGCCAAAACCACTGCTGCAGTGTGTGCAAACTTCAAGAACTACAGGAAATGTTACACCCCTTTAATTGCAAACAAAGCTTTATGTACCAAACATGTAGTTCTGTTTCTCTGTTGTGTCAAATATTTATTTCATGCAATCAAATGCAAATTAATTATTTAAAAATTGTACAATGTAATTTTCTAGATTTTCTTTTAGATTCTGTCTCTTACAGTTGAAGTGTACCTAAAACAAAAACTTCAGACCGCTCCACTCTTTGTATGTGGGAAAACTTGCAAAATTGAAATGCTTATTCCCCACTGTGTGTACAAATTCAAATAAAGACAAAACCAACAGTCCCTATAATGTTCGTACTGTTCCTTTACATGCTGGGACTGATTTGCACCCTGGACCTCAAATACATAGGGGCATATTTTTAATTGTGGGATTTCTTATTCTGTCTTGGCTGTAAATCTCAGGAAGGGGATACTAGGGAAGTTTCTTCTGTTTTATTACACATACAGTATATGTGGATTCTGGACTTCTTCATGGCTCAGCTGAAACTGCACCATATATTCCTTACAGGGCTGCAGTTGGGGCACTAAAGCTGGTACTGCCATATGGGGGATAGCCACACTGTGATATTGTATATATGTATGCTCTTCCTTGTTTAAAGCCACAAGCCTAAAGCACCCTGCTTGGGTTCTAAAGCAGGTGGACACAACGGGAGGAGCGTGGAATGGTGAGAATTATTTTTTTATTTACAATGGGTTGCCTATATGCCTACCTACCTACTGGTGGACCCTATATACCAATGTACTTGAGGCCACCTATGTAGCTACCTACCTACTAGGAGGCCTCTATATAGCTACTTACGTACTGGGAGGCTCTATATGTCTACCAACTGGGGGGTCCTATATACGTACTTACATACAGGAGACTCTAAGGGGGACATGTATGAATGGGGCTGCACAAGAAGTCTGGCGTATTTTCAGCCAGAGATCTAGTGCAGCCCCGTTCGCTCTATTTTTAATCTGCCGCGCACCTTGTAATGCACCTGATTTCGGAGGCCATGCTGGAGGCGTGTCACACTAGAACCGTACGAAGCTACAGATTTATACCTTTAGTACGGCAAATCCAGGCACATTACTGCTGGGACAGATAAACCACTTTAAAAGTGGTTCACCTGAGCCAGAAGTGTTGGTTTTGCGCTGGATTGCGCCTGATTTATGACCTCCAGTCGACCAGGTTCATAGATCCAGGCACATTCTACAGTACACTACCTGTATGTGCAATAAAATTGGCGTCTAGGTGTCGTCTACATAATGGGGGCCCTATATACCTACCGGTGGGCCTTAGTATAGATACCTGTCTACTGGGCGCTCCTATATACTTACTTACCTACTGTGGGGCCCTTCATACTTACCTACATAATGGGGGCCCTATATACCTACCGGTGGGCCTTAATATAGCTACCTGTCTACTGGGGGCTTCTATATACTTACTTGCTACTGGGAGCCCTATATACTTATCTACATAATGGGGGGCAATATATACCTATCGTTGGGCCTTAATATAGCTAAATACCTATTGGGGGCCCTATATGTTAACATACTAAAAGGCATTATATACATACCTATTTACTGGGGGCCCTATATACTTACCTACATACTAGGTGGTCATATATACCTGCCTACCTACTGTGGGTCCCTATATACTTACCTACATATTGGGGAGAATTACATACCTGCCTACTGGGGACCCTATATACCTACCTAATTGGGGGCTATATACTTACTTACCTACTAGGAGGCCTATATATATGCCTACCAACTGCTGGGTTATATACCTACCTATCTAATTGTGGCCTTATATAACTACCTACTAGAGGGGGCCTATATGCCTACCTACTGGCAACCCTATATAACTGCCTACCTAGTGGGGGCTATATACCTACCAACTGAGGGGTCCATATAACTACCAGGGGCCCTAACTACCTAACTTCCATGGTACAAGAGGGTTATAATTACCATTTGGGGCAGTATGGATAGGGAACTTGTACGTAGGGGGCACAGGTGGAAGATAATATAAAATTTAGGAGTCTCTGTTGGAGAAGAAAAGGGAAAGAGAATCACTTACAGTGGGGAAAAAAAGTTCTCCCACTTAAAAAGACCTCAACTATGAGAGACAAAATAAGAAAACAAATAACGAAAATCACATTGTCTGATTTGGAAATAATTTATTTCCAAATTATGGTGGAAAATAAGTATTTGGTCAATAACAAAAGTTAATTTCAATACTTTGTTACATATCCTTTGTTGGCAATGACAGAGGTCAAACATTTTCTGTAAGTCTTCACAAGGTTGGCACATACTGTTTCTGGTATGTTGGCCCATTCCTCCATTCAGATCTCCTCTAGAGCAGTGATGTTTTGGGGCTGTCAATGGGCAACACGGACTTTCAACTCCCTCCAAATGTTTATTATGAAGTTGAGATCTGGAGACTGGCTAGGCCACTCCAGGACCTTGAAATTCTTTTTACGAAGCCACTCCTTCATTGCCCTGGTGCTTGGGATCATTGTCATGCTGAAAGACCCAGCCACATTTAATCTTCAATGCACTTGCTGATGGAAGCAGGTTTTCACTCAAAAACTCACGATACATGGCCCAATTCATTCTTTCATGTACACGGATCAGTCCTCCTAGTCTCTTTTCAGAGAGACAGTCCCATAGGAGACTCTTAAAGAATAAGTTACAGGTCTGTGAGAGAAAGAAATCTTGCTTGTTTGTAGGTGACCAAACACTTATTTTCCACCATAATTTGCAAAAAATTCTTCTGAAATCAGACAATGTGATTTCCAGGATTTGTTTTCTCATCTTTTCTCTCATAGTTGAGGTCTACCTATGATGTAAATTACAGGCCTCTCTCATCTTTTTAAGTGGGGAGAACTTGCACAACTGGTGGCTGACTAAATACTTTTTTTCCCCACTGAATGTGTGTGCAAACTGTCTGTGTACAACTGGTATCTATCACTATTTGGTCACTGTTGTAAGGACCATAGGTAGTGGATCCACTGAGCCACCACAAGTGGTGGTGTAAGCCATGTCAGGGAGCGGAGTCTAAGGGGCCCCTTGGTTTTCATCAGGGCCCGCCGCAAGGTGAGTTTAATTTGCTGCGGCAAAAGACCCCAAAGGTCACTACCCCTAATGAGACTTGCTTGTGACGGTGAAAGAAGTGTAGTATGGTACAGAATCAGCAGGAAAACTGGTAGTAGGGGACAAAGAGGACATGGCAGGCAGTGGACAAAAGTTTATTTTTTTTTTGTTAGCATTAGTTATAGGTTTACCTAGTTTATTTTGTGGCTCTAAGAGTTTATTTTGTATTTTAGCTACCACAGCAGCCAAATGTCATACTATAGTGAACAGAATTGTAAAAAATACCAGTTACATAATGTAGTTCGAAGACTGCATATTTTTTTAAATTACACTGAACAAATGTTATGAAAAAAACAGACTTGTAATTAGTTTTAAACAAGTTTTAAAATGTTGTACCATTTATCCTCTACAGCTCAGTCTGCACCCCTTGCTGAATGCTCATCGATGTACAGATCTGAGGGTGAGGCCACAGGAGCAGCTGACCAAAACCCATGAAGCACTGTATGGCCCATAGACTGACAGGCCATGGCTATTGCAAGATGGAAGACAACTTGGAAGGAGTACCTTGTTGGAGACAATGGGCGACATGTATGATTTATGGCTCTTAGACGCCAATTTTTCTGTGCATAATAATAGTGTAGAATGTGTCTGACTTATGAAACCGCTCTACTGTGGGTCATAAATCAGGCATTCTAGCGCTGAAATGACAATTCTGGCTCAGGTAAACCACTTTGAAAGGGGTTTACCTGTTCCATCAGTAATGTGCCTGGAGTTGCTGTACTGAAGCTATAAATCTATAGCTTTGTACTGTTCTAGTGCAACCCGCCTACCGCATGCCCCCCAAAATCAGGCGCATTACAAAGTGCCACGGACGCTCTGTTATGTTCCTGATTTAAGCGTGTGGCGCAGCCCCATTCATACATGTCGCCCAATTTATCCAGGGAAGGTCTGTTCAAAGATGCATTTTTCCAGCTTGGCATAACTTTGATTGCTCCACTGGCATCTCAGAACCTGTCGCACATGGGTATATTGAACTTCAAGACTCAGTGAGAGAATTAGGATGTTGTCTAGCTACACAACAATACCCAAGTACAGTAGGTCTCTGAAGATCTCATTAAGAAATTCTTGAAATACGTCTGGAGCGTTGCAAAGGCCAAAAAACATCCCCAGGTAATTAAAATGCCTGTCACTGGTATTAAAGGCAGTCTTCCATTCGTCACCTTTACGAATTCGAAGCAAATTGTAGTCCGCCCTTGCAAGTCAGGTTTCGTTAACACTCTGGCTCCACACAGATGGTCAAAGAGCTCAGATATCAGTAGCAACCCATATAGGTTCTTAATGTTAATTTTATTGAGACCCTGATAGTCAATGCAGGGGTGAAGAGAACCATCCTTTTTCTCCACAAAGAAGAATCTGGCTGTCAGGAATCTCCTGCTATGACTTGGAACTTGTTTACTGTGTTTGCCCTTAAGTTTGCCCTCAGTCAAGATGGTGGATCGTGTCTCAGCTGGGTGCCATCTTGTTTCCTGTTTCCTGTTTGTCAGCATATATAAACTCCTCAAGCCTGTTACTCATTGCTTGAGTATTGTGTTTAAGCTCCTGCTGTGCAGTCCTCTAGCCTGGAACTTGCTTTCCCGTTAGTTCCTCACCTTTGCGGTTTCCCCTTTGCAAACTTCTAAAAACCACGTGTCATTCACTGTGCTCCTCCTGACTTTGCTAGGATCCAGTCTATATCTCTGCTGCCTCCTGTTCCAGTCTGCATTGGCCTTCGCTGTGTTCAAGCCAGTCCCTAGCCTTTGGGAAATTTCCAGCTGTATCCACTAGTATCGTGACAGGATACTCAAGCCACAAAAGGGAGGTCCCTGGGCTGGAAGTCCGGAAGCTCGCATCAAACAGCTTCAGACTGCTAGGGGCTAACATGCGCACCGAGATGCAAGCATTGAAAGTCAAATGTGACGCTTATGAAGGCCAGACTGGCCTTTAATATCCAAGTATATGGACAAGCGATTCAGGAATTTCGTGAACGGTGCACGCATTATCCAAACCGGGAATGGTCCACCTGGAGAGTCAAGCCTCTGGACCACCCACTTTGGTGCCTTGTTCATGAGCCCGAAATTGCCACCCTTCAGATTCGGCGGAGATCGCGACCAAATTTCCCGGGGTTTCCTCAATCAATGTAGGATTACTTCGACGCAAACCCTGCGCAATTTCCTACCGACAGATCGAAGGTCCTGTGTATCATTATGCTGCTGACACACAAAGCCATTGCCTGGGCTAGCCCTTTAATTGAAACTCAAGACGCCCGGCTGAATCACCTGGAAGAGTTCATCGACGCCATGAGTCAGATGTTTGACGATCCCAATCGCGGTGCTACTGCTGAAGCTGCAATACTATCCTTGCGCCAAGGCAAACGCCCAGTTGCTGAGTATGCCATGGAGTTCAAGGGGTTTGGGCAGTCGACACCAACTGGAATGAGCCAGCAAAATTGTCTTTTTTTAGGAAAGGACTATGCAGTGCAGTAAAGGATGAACTTGCCCGTGCAGAGGCCCCTTTAGGTTTGGATGCCTTCATTAATCACTGCATCCGAATCGATACCCGACTGTCTGAACGACGACAGGAGAGGTGGGCTACTCTAAATTTTGATACCAAGCAGTCCTCGCCGGTCCCTGTCAGCTTTCCCAAGGCACCTCAAGGGAAGATCCACAGAGAGTCAGGAATTGAGCCTATGCAAGTCGATTCCAATATTAAAGCGTGAGGGCACGGAAAGAAGGGAGCATCGGCTCCGGGAAAGCCTATGCTTCTATTGTGGAAAGTCTGACCACTTCTTATCAACTGCCCTAGCCGTCCACGGAGATTGGTGGCAGCCATCATGGATCCTGACTCCTCAGATGAAGAATCCATTGCTTCAGAGACCGAGTTATCTGAAAGAGCAGTTGTCCATTCCATCTCATCAGTGGCACCTCATATTAAGAAAGAGAACAAAGACTCTCATTGCTTCCTTCCCATCAAGTTCCTGGTTAACTCTCAATGGGTATCTACCTCAGCTATGGTAGACTCGGGGGGCGAGTGGCAATTTCATTGGACTGTCTTTGCCCCAAGCATGGGTTTAAGATCCAGAAGAAACTCTACCTGTGGTAAGGGAATCTGTAGTTGGATCTCCACTGAACTCAGGGCCAGTGGACCAAGAGACAGAACAACTCGAGATCATTATGACATCCCATCATCATGAAGTCCTGTCTTTCCCTACTGATCTCTTTCCCCACACTTCCCTGTCATCCTAGGCCTACCGTGGTGCAAGCACAGAACCATTTTTATCAACGGGGAAACCAAGGAGATAACCCTTCCAGAAGGGGATGTCCTTTCCTAAAGCTCACTTGAACAAGGCCCAGAAGATCCAGCTCAAGACAAACAAAATATTAGAGCTACCCTCGGAATAAGGGAATTTGCAGACATCTGCAGCAAACAAAATGCAGACCAGCTCCCCCACATCGACCCTATGATTGCCCCATAGACTTGTTTCCCAGGTGCACCTAAAACCTTTCGGAAACATTCTACCCTTTGGCAGGTCCTGAATTAAAAAGCCCTCAAGGATTACATAGAAGAAAATCTGGCTAAGGGGGTTCATCGCCCATTTCCTCACCAGCGGGTGGCTCCTATTCTTTTTTTAAAAAGAAGGACGGTTCCTTAGACCTTGTATTGATTGCAGAGAACTTAACAAAATTACCATCAAAAACCGTTATCCTCTACCATTGATCCCTGAGCTACTGGAGAGAGAGTACGACATGCGAAGATTTTTTCCAAATTAGATCTTCGAGGCGCCATAAATTTGGGTCCGGTATCAGATCTGAATGAATGGAAGACGGCTTTTAGGTTTCATGTTACGGACACTTTGAATATTTGTGTTATGCCTTTTGGGCCCTTTTGTAATTGCCCTCACCTTTCAACATCTCGTCAATGACATCTTCAGAGACCTCTTGGACCAGTTCATTGTCATCTATCTGGACGAACCCTGTTTTTCCCCAACTCAATGGATGAACACCATAGACATGTCAAGCTTGTTCTGGAGAGGCTAAGAGAGAAACCAACTTACTTTAAAGATTGAAAAATGTGAATTTCATCAGACCAAGATCCAATTCTTGGTTATAATTTCACCTCATGGTCAAACAGATGGACTCTAGTAAGATCAAAGCAATAATAGACTGGCCCTACCCCCAGAAACAAAAAAGATGTCCAACGTTTCATAGGTTTTGCCAACTTCTATAGACGCTTCACCCAAGAATTTCTCGGAAATAATTTCTCCCATCACACAGTTGACTAAGAAGAAAAATTTCTTTTGTTTGGTCTCCTCAAGCACAAGAATCCTTCTCTCTTCTAAAGTGCAAGTTCACTACAGCCCCTGTATTAGTTCATCCTGACCCAGAACTCGCCTTCATTTTTGGAAATGGATGCTTCAGACTGTGCTGTAGGGGCTATTCTGTCTCAGAGGAACAGGAGACAAGGGGTTTATTACATCCATTGTGCATTTTTCTCCGACGTTTATCATCTGCTGAGAAGAATTATGATGTGGGGAATAAAAGAACTGTTAGCTATTGTTGCAGCCTTTAAGGAATGGGGACATCATCTTCAGGAAAATACAGCAAATAATTGTGCTTACTGATCACCGTTTAAACTGGAATTCGTTAGATCGGCCAAAGTGTCTATCTCCCGCCAAGCTCGTTGGAGTATCTTTCTTAATCAATTCAACTTTTGTAATCTCGTTTCAGGCCCGGATCCCCTAATGGCAAGGCGGATGCTCTATCAAGAAGTTCTCCAAGGATTCAACTCTACTATTCCGCCTAAGACCATTGTTCCTGATTCTAATGTTGGGGGGAGTAATCCATAATAAAGACTTGCTTAAAAAAGATAAAAAGGGGGCCTATGACACCGACTCCCTACTGTCCCAACCTCCTGATGATGTACAATTTGGTACTTAAGAACAAGAAAGTGGGACCCAAAGCAGAGCTCTATATACCCGAAACAGTGAGACTAAAGATTCTGAGGCTAGCCCATGATTCCAAGATTGCCGGTCACAAAGGAGTGCAGAAGACGCAAGAATTTTTATCCGATTCTTCTGGTGGCCCAATTATTACAGGATGTGAAAAAAGTATGTAGCATCTTGTGACATCTGTGCTAGATGCAAGACTCCACGTTTTTCACCTCGGGCCTACTACAGCCTTTGCCGGTCCCCTCCGCCCCTGGGGTTCGATTTCCATGGGCTTCGTCGGGTGGTTACCTCCTCTAAGGGGAAGAATACTATTCTCGTGGTAGTTGACCGGCTCACCAAAGGTGCACATTTCATTCCCAAAGTACTGGTCTACCCCCTGCTAAAGGGCACTGCGGATCTCATACTTCAAATGTGTTTCGCCTTCATGGAGTCCCTGATGAGGTTGTCTCGGATCGTGGGGTGCAATTTACATCAAAATTTTGGCGGAGTTTTTGCTCAGCACTGGACTTCGAGATCAATCTATCAAACCCCCTTCCACCCACAATCTAATGGACAGACTGAACGCCCCAAATCAGACCTTGAACAGTACCCGCGATGCTATATTTGCCACCTACAAGATGACTGGGTTGATTTTGCTTTCCCGTGCTGAATTTTCGTACAACAATTCCCAAAATGCCTCCACCAAAAAGACTCCCCCTTTTTTGCAAATTTGGGATACCATCCCAAATATTCTTCCTAAATTCCCTGCTGTTTCCCCATATTCCAGCTGCTGCGGGGAAAGGATCTCTGCATTACAGCAAAATTTTACAACTACTAAAGGAAATGCTAGAGAGGGCTCAAGAAAACTACAAGAAGATGGCAGATAGACGTCGTAGGCCAGCACCAACTTTTAAGGTGGGGGATAAGGTATGCTTTCTACCAGAAATTTGAAACTTAGAGTCCCTTTACCCAAAATTGGGACGAAGTTTGTTGGGGCCCTATTGGATTATCAAGATAAAATTTGTCCAGTAGCTGTTCGGCTCAAGCTCCCATCATCTATGAAGATCCATCCTGTGTTCCATGTGTCTCTACTAAAGCCTGCTGTGCCCAATCCCTTTCCAGGACGTGTTTCTCTCCTCCCGATGCAGTGGAGATTGATGGGCAAGAACAGTTTGTTGTGGAGCAAATTCTGACTCAAGAATTTTCAGAAACCAGCTACAATACCTCATTAAGTGGCAAGGTTATGGGCCCGAAGAAAATTCTTGGGAACCAGTGAGTAACATCAATGCTCCTAGACTGATAAAACAATTTCATCAAAGACATCCGGAGAAACCGAGTCAGGTATTGTCCAGAGGCTGCTGTTGAGGTGAGAGTAATGTTTTGGAATCTCCTGCTATGACTTGGAAAATTGTTTTTCTGTGTTTGCCCTTAAGTTTTCCCTCAGTCAAGAAAGGTGGATCGTGTCTCACTGGGTGCCATTTTTGTTTCCTGTTTCCCGTTGTCAGCATATATAAACTCCTCAAGCCTGTTACTCCCTTGCTTTTAGTATTGTGTTTAAGCTCCTGCTGTGCAGTCCTTAGCCTGGAACTTGCTTTCCCGTTAGTTCCTCACCTTTGCGGTTTACCCTGCAAACTTCAATACTACGTGTCATTCAACTGTGCTCCTCCTGACTTTGCCTAGGATCCAGTCTATATCTCTGCTGCCTCCTGTTTTCCCGTCTGCATTGGCCTTCGTGTGTTCAAGCCAGTCCTAGCCATTGGATTCCAGCTGTATCCACTAGTATCGTGACATGGCACATGCTGGAGGGGGAGGACTTGTGGATGAAGCCTATCTAAAGATTTTTGTTTTATATAGGCCGCCAGTTCCCCTAGAGGAGTAGTTTAAGGCAGGAGATCAATAGGACAATCATAAGCTTAATAAGGTGGTAGGTTCAGCCTTTTTTTTGCAAAAGATATCTGCGAACTTGTGATATGTGAAAACAGCCCAGCAGAGGAGGGGGGACGGTGTCATTGGAAGAGTGGTACACAATGGATGCTGTACTGCAAGACACCGGGAATTACAGTCTTGTCCCCAATGTGGGACTTCGCCCTCCCACGGGTGTCCCTGCAACCCTCACCCTGGGTCGCAGACACATCCGTCTCCCTTCAGCGAGCGGCACCGCGACCCGTATGTCGGGTTGCAGGCGTGCTCGTTCCCCGGACCAGTCCCCTGCCTACTTGCCCAACTGTGCTCCTGCTGAAGCTCCTGCCTCCCGGCACACGCCTCCCCGCTCCCTAGGGAATGTGCGCGCCGGCACTGTTAAATTTAAAGGGCCAGCGCACCGGTAATTGGCCATTGCCGGTCGTTGCCCCTATTTAAGTCTGCCCCTTTCTGATCCGCTTGCCGGATCTTTAGTGCCATTTAGCCTATTGTGAAAGCGTTCACGAGTCTTCTGTCATACCGTGTACCGTACCGTTTTGCTTACGTCCCTCGACCACAAACCTCTGCCGCCTGTCCTGACCTTACCACCTGTCCCCGATTACGTCTCGACTTACGATTCTGTACCGCACATTACCTCAGCTGCCACCGCAAGCAAATAATGTCGGGGGTAGTGACCTTGTAGACTCCCGCCGCAACAAGTCCATCCCGTTTGCGGCGGGCCTTTGTGAATACAGGGACCTGCTTAGATTTCGCTCCCTGGCATGGCTTACACCATCGCTTGCAGTGGACCAGTGGATCCACTACCGCTGTCCGTGACAGTAAGATCCGGCCATGGATCCCACTAAGATGCCTCTGCCGACCGATGCCGATCTTACCACCATCGTGGCTCAGCAAGCACAGCAAATTGCCCAACAAGCGCAGCAGCTCAACCAGATCTCCGCCATGATACAGCAGTTCCTAGCTGTCCAGCAGCAGCAACCGGCTCCTGTGGTTTCCGCCTGCACCTCAGCATCCGTATCGTCTGCTGGTCCGAGACTTCGTCTATCCATGTCATCTAAATATGATGGGTACGCCAAGGCTTGCAGGGGCTTTATTACCCAGTGCTCTCTGCATATCGAACTGATGGGCAGTCAGTTTGCTACCGAAAGCCCTGGCTTGGGCTACCCCTCTTTGGGACAGGGACGATCCGGTCATGGTCAACCTTGCCACATTCCTCACCGAATTCCGTAGTGTCTTCGAGGAACCAGCCCGGGCTTCTTCTGCCAAGACCGGCTTGTTGAATTTGCACCAAGGAGACTCTTCTGTAGGTGATTATGCAGTGCAATTCCACACCTTGGCCTCGGCGCTGTCGTGGAATGATGCAGCATTGGCCACCACCTTCAAGAAGGGCCTCTGCAGCCAGATCAAGAATGCCCTGTCTGCCCGTGATCTCCCATTTTCCCTTTAAATGTGACTTTATCTCCTTGGCCACTCGGATCGACATCCGTTTCTCGAAACGGCAGGAAGAGCTCCGCCAGGAGCGAGAACCGGCCAGAACTCGTCGTCTCCCTCGTCCAGCTCTGGTATTCCAAAGGCTGCCACAGTTGCATTCCCTACCAGCTGCCGAGGAGGCCATGCAAGTGGATAGAGCCCACCTATCCTCGCAGGAGCTATCCTGAAGACATGATGAGAACCTTTGCCTCTATTGTGCCAGCCCGGAACATTTCCGCAGGTCCTGCCCACTCCGTCCTCAGTGTCTGGGAAACTCATGCACCTAGGGAACGTGGGAGAAGCATCCCTAGGTGCGAGCAAGGCCTCTCCTCGTTTGACCATACAGTACTAGTTCTACTCGGGTCTTGGTCAGGTATCCGGTTTCAAGCTTCTACTTTCCTGGACTCCGGGTCTGCTGGAAATTTCTTAGATGCTGCCTGTTCCTTCAAGTGGGGGCGCTACATAAGGAGAGACTTGCATTTTATGTGCTACCCCGGTCTTCCTTGTCTATTTTCCTGGGTCTTCTGTGGCTGCAGCGCCCTGCTCCCGTCCTCGACTGGCAGACGGGCGATGTCTTGAGTTGGGGGCAAGAGTGTCATTCTCTCTGTTTGGTGGCACCCCGCCCGGTGCTTTCCACTTCTCCTCCATTGCCGTCTCAACCATTGGCGGGCCTCCCCGCTCCATACCAAGAATTTGCAGACGTCTTTTCCAAGAAGCAAGCTGAGACACTGCCTCCTCATCGCCCCTATGATTGCTCCATTGACCTCTTGCCCGGTACGTCTCCTCCTCGGGGCAGGGTTTACCCACTGTCAGTACTAGAGACCCAGGCTATGTCTGCCTACATTAAAGAAAATCTCCAGAAGGGACTCATTCGCAAGTCCTCCTCTCCAGCTGGGTCCAGGTTCTTTTTCGTTGAGAATAAAGATGGTTCCCTATGTCCATGCATTGATTACTGAGGACTCAATAAAATTACCATCAAGAACCGGTACCCATTGCCCTTGATCACTGAATTCTTTGACCGGCTCCGGCGTGCCAGATATTCTCTAAATTGGACCTGCGTGGGGCTTACAACCTCATCCGGATTCGTGAGGGCGACGAATGGAAGACGGCTTTGAACACCTGCGACGGGCACTTCGAATATCCTGTCATGCCGTTCAGACTTTGCAATGCACCTGCCATCTTCCACGAGTTTGTCAACGACATATTCAGGGATCTCCTGTACACGTGTGTTGTCATCTATCTGGATGATATTCTGGTGTTCTCTGCCGATCTAGAATCCCATCAAGTCCATGTGCGGCAGGTCCTCAGGCATTTAAGGGCTAACCTATACTCTCCCAGCCAGATACAGAGAAACCGTTTCTTCTAGAGGTCGATGCCTCCTCAGTGGGGGGCCGGGGCTGTACTTACCCAGAAAGGGCCCAAAGCCAAGACCCTCAAGTGTGGGTTTTTCTCCAAAACCTTTTCTGCCGCAGAAAGAAACTACTCCATTGGCGACCGGGAATTACTGGCCATCAAGCTGGCCTTGGAGGAATGGCGCTATCTCCTGGAGGGAGCTCGTCACCCGGTCAATATCTACACTGATCACAAGAACCTCCTTTATCTCCAGACAGCCCAACAACTAAATCTGTGCCAAGCTCGATGGTCCCTCTTCTTTTCCCGGTTCAATTTCCTAATTCATTTCCACCCTGCGGAGAAGAATGTCAAGGCCGACGCTTTCTCCTGTGCCTCTGACGGGATTGGGGACGAACCTGTCCCACGGCACATCATTCCTCCAGAATGGCTGATTCTGGCCCCCTAGACCGCAATGAATTCCCCCGGAAACTACTACGTCCGGCTCTACGGAAGAGGTTACTGTTTGGGGTCATTCTCTTGTGTGGCGGGGCCCCCGGGGTGCAAAAATCCTGCTCTCTTTCCCCCGGGTTTTTATTGGTGGCCCTGGCCTGGCAAAAGAGTTCATGAGTTTGGAATCTTGCGTTTTCCTGTGCCCGAAACTAGTGTTGAGCGTTTTTATGAAAAAGTTAAATGGGCAAGGTTTTTTGGTGACCCGAAATTTCCAATCATGCGAAATTTTAAGGTTTAAAAAATCTGAGCTATTTTTAAAGATCGCCCTTTTTCCCGGCGCTTCTGTAATTTTGGCGGCCAGCAAATCAGATTACAGAATGAGAGGGGAGTTTGGTGTGGCGATCATGAGGGATGTTTTGGGTTTTCGATTGGCTGGAAAAATCACATGACCTCTTTTTTCTTTAACACTTTTCCCTGTTTCAGCCTCAGTGTCTTCAGCGTCTCATAGGGATGGACCTGCGCTCTGCTTGGGCCAAAAGCCGGGAAAAATTGTCTATTTCGCACAGAAAAACCCTCACTTTTGCTGTGATCTTCCCAATTTAGTTTTTTTTATGTTTTGAAGATTCTAGGGTTTTTAGGAGAAAATTTTTAAAAAGGAGCATTTACCGCGTAAATTCACGGCGGAGGGGCAGGGGGGGGGGGCGCGGGGAAACACAAGCTCTATCTAAAAAGAACACGGGATAAAGTTCCCCCAAGACTTAGTGTGACATTGTAGTGGAAAATATTTTTTATTAACATTTTGCTATTAAAATTTTTCCGGGATATTGGGAGCCTAAACTATTTGGTTTACACTTTTTTTCTTTTCTGCAGGCTCTTTGTTGGTGCAAAACCCCCACTTTTTTATCAGTATACATTTCGAAGTTTCTTTTTAATTTTAACCATTACCCTGTGCTGTTGATTATCCACCTTCAGTTAAATTAAACCCAGCAATCTTGTAGCAGCACAGGTTTTTTTGTTGAAAAAAAATTTTCCGTGTATCATCGAAAACAAAACATTACGTGTTTTTTGACTTTGCGCCCCCCAATTGTTCATTGACCCCGGGCTCCACTAAATCTTAAAACAGAAATACGTCGGGGAATCCCTGCTTTTTTTGGAACGTTTACTGTTTTTTGCCTTAAAGTTTGCCCCAGTAAAAGGGGGTGGTCGGTCTCCTGGGGCCACTTGTTTCCTGTTTCCTTTTGTCAGCAATATAAACCCTCAGCCTTTACCATTGCTTGAGTATTGTTTTAAGCTCGCTGTGCTCCCTAGCTGGAACTTGCTTCCCCCTTTATTTCCCCACCTTTGCGTTTCCCCGCAAACTTCTAATACCCGGTAATTAAAACTGTGCCCCCCTGACTTTGCCTAGGATCCAGTCTACATTTGCTGCCTCCTTTTCCAGTCTGCTTTTGGCCTTCGCGTGTTCAACCGTCCTACCCATTGGTTTCCCGCTGTACCCACTATATCGTGACGGAACCCAAGCCACAAAATGGAGTCCGCTGGGCGGGAAGTCCAAAGCTCGCATAAAAACAGCTTCAGACGCAGGCAACATGCGCCCGGAGCAACCCTTGAAAGCAAAGTGACGCTTATAAAGGGCCAGATGGCCATAATACCCAAGTGTATGGACAACAATTCGGGAAAAAACTTTAAAACGGGCACGCTTTTACCCGACCGGAGGGTCCACCTGGAGTCAAGCCTCTGGACCACCCACTTCGTAGTCTGACCCCCCAAATTTGCCCCCTTTTAGATTCGGCGGGATCGCGAAAAATTTCCGGGGGTTTCCTAAAACAATGTGGCTATACTTCGCGCAAACCCTGCGCAATTTCCCCCAACAGATCGAAGGCCGTGTATCATTATCTGCTGACACCCCAAAGCCATTCCGGGGTTCCCCTTTTTAATTGAAACTAAGACGCCCGGCTGAATCACCGGGAAAATTTCATCGACGCCATGATAAAGGGTTTTGCGACCCAAAACGCGGTGCTACGCTAAAAGCTGCAATCTACCTTGCCCCAAAGGGCAAACGCCCAGTTGTGGGGTTGCCTGGGTTCAAGAGGTGGGAGTCGACACCAACGGGGAAATGACCAGCGAAATTTCTTTTTTTAGGAAAGGGACTATGCAGTCAGTAAAGGATGAATTCCCCTTGCGGGCCCCCCTTTAGGTTTGGATGCCTTCTTTAAAACACGCTCCGAATCGTACCCGACGTCTGACGACGACAGAGAGGTGGGTACTCAAATTTTGATACCAAGCAGTCCTCGCCGGTCCTGCCCCTTTCCAAGGCACCTCAAAGGGGAAAAATCCACAGAGGTCAAAATTGAGCCTATCAAGTCTTTTCCATTTAAAGCGTGAGGGTACGGAAAGAAGGGAGATCGGCTCCGGGAAAGCCTATGCTTCATTGGGGAAAGTCTGACCACTTTTTATAACGCCCTAGCCGTCCAGGGAGTTGGTGGAAACCCATCTTTGGATCCGACTCCTCAAAAAGAATCCATTGCTTCAAACCGAGTTACTGAAAGACATTGTCCTTCCACTATCAGTGGCAACTCATTTTTAAAGAAAGAGAACAAAAAATCTCATTGACTTCCCCCTAAATTTTCCTGGTTAACTCTCAAGGGATCACCTCAGTAGGGTAGACTGGGGGGCAGGGGCAATTTATGGACCTGCCCCTTTGCCAAAGCTTTGGGGTTAAGATCAAAGAAACTCCACCTGTGGTAAGGAAACTGTAGATGGATCTCCCTGAACCGGGCCCCTGGCCAAGAGACAGAACCATCGAGATCATTATGCACCCCATCATCGTGAAGCCCTGTTTTTCCCTACTGATCTCTTCTCCAACTTCCGTATCCTGGCCTCCCGTGGCGCAAGCACAAACCATTTAATCAACGGGAAACCAGGATATAGCCCCCAGAAGGGGATGTCCTTTCCTCAGCCACTCTGAACAAGGCCAGAAAATCCGCCAAAAAAACAAAATATTAGGCACCTGGAAATACAGGGAATTTGCGACGTCGCAGCAAACAAAACAGACCAGCTCCCCCCACATCGACCTATATTCCCCCAAATTAGACTTGCTTCCCAGGTGCACCTATACCTTTCGGAAAAATCTACCCTTTGGGAGGTCCTGAAATTAAAAGCCCTCAAGGTTAATAAAGAAAATCTGGTAAGGGGGTTTTTCCGCCCACTTCCTCACCAGCGGGGGCTCCCCTATTCTTTGTTAAAAAAAAGGACGGTTCCTTAAGACCTTGTATTGATTCAGAGAATTAACAAAATTACCATCAAAAACCGTTTCCTCTACCATTGATCCCCTGAGCTAAAGGGAGAGGTACGACTGCGAAGATTTTTTCCAAATTTTTTTCTTCGAGGGCCCATAAATTGGTCCGTATCAATCTGGAGTTTATGGAAGACGGCTTTTAGGTCACGTTTCGGACACTTGAATATTTTGTTTTGCCTTTTGGCCCTTTTTAATGCCCCTGCCACCCTTTTAAAATCTCTCAATGACATCTTAGAGACCTCTTGGACCGTTCATTGTCATCTTCTGGACGATTCCGATTTTCTCCAACTCAATGGATGAACACCAGGACATGTCAAGCTTGTTTGGGGAAAGGCTAAAAGAGAAACCAAAACTACATTAAGATTGAAAAAAGTGAATTTCATCGACCAAGATCCAAATTTCCCTTTGGTTATATAATTTTCCCTCATGGTTACAGATGGACCCAGTAAATCAAAGCAATAATAACTGGCCTACCCCCAGAAACAAAAAGTGTCCAACTTATAGGTTTGCCAACTTCTATAGACGCTTTATCAAGAATTTTTTTGGGAAAAATTTCCCCTCACACAGTTGACTAAAAAAAAAAATGCTTTTTTTGGGGCCCCAAGCACAAGAAAACCTTTCTCTTCTAAAGTGCAAGTTTCCACAGCCCCCTGAATTAGTTCACCGACCAGAACTCGCCTTCATTGTGGAAGTGGTGCTTCAGACTGTGCTGTAGGGGGTATTCTGCTCAGAGAACAGGGGGACAAGAGTTTAAAACATCCTTTTGCATTTTTCCCGACGTTTATATCTGCTGAGAAGGGAATTTTGATGTGGGGAATAAAAACGTTAAACTATTGTTGCAGCCTTTTTAAAGGAAAGGAGACACATCTTCAAGGAACCCACAGCAAATAATTGTGCCCTTTTGATCACCGTAATTGGAATTCGTTTAGTCGGCCAAGTGTTTTCCCCCCCCCCCCCCCCCCGCCAAGTCGTTGGGGTATCTTTTTTTAATCAATTCAACTTTGTAAACTCGTACAGGCCGGATCCTAAGGCAAGGCGGATCTCTATCAAGAATGTTCTCCAAGGATTAAAACCTACTATTTCCCCCTAAGACCATTGTTCCCGATTCTAAATGTGGTGGGGGGAATCATATAAAGACTTGCTTTTAAAAGATAAGAAGGCCTATGACACCACCCCTCGTCCCAACCTCTGATGATTACAATTTTTATTAAGAAAATGTGGACCCATAAGCAGCAGCTCTTATCCCGAAACATGGATGAAAATTTTTTTAGGCTACCCTGATCCAAAATTTCCGGTCACAAAGGGTGCAGAAAATGCAAAAATTTTTTTTCCCGATTTTGGTGGCCCAATTACTACAGGGTGTGAAAAAGTATTTTTGCATCTTGTGACATCTGTGCTAGAGCAAGATCCCGTTCTTCACCCCCGGGCCCCACTACAGCCTTTGCGGTCCCCTCTCGCCCCTGGGGGTTCGATTTCCATGGACTTCGTCGGGATTTTTCCTACCCCTAAGGGGGAAAATACTATTCTCGTGGAGTTGACCGGGTACAAGGGGTGACATTTTTTCCATGATGGTTTCCCTCTCTAAAGACACTGCGGGTCTAACTTCAAAAGTGTTTTCGCCTTCATGGGTCCCTGATGAGGGTTTTTCGGACGTGGGGTGCAATTTCATCAAAATTTTTGGCGGGATTTTTGCTCACAGGGCATCGAATCAAACATCAAAAGCCTTCCACCCCCAATCAATGGACAGACTGAACGCACAAATCAGACCCGGAACATACCTGCGATGCTTATTTTGCCCCTACAAAATTTAAAGGGTTGATCTGCTTCCTGGGCGAATTTTCGTACAACAATTCCCAAAAGCCTCCCCCAAACAGACTCCCCTTTTTTTGCAAATTTGGGGGATACCATCCAATATTCTTCCTAAAAAACCCCCCGTTTACATAACCCCCTCTGCGGAAAGGGCCTGCATTACACAAAATTTACAACACTAAAAAAACGCTGAGAGGGCTCAGAAAAAGACAGGAAGATGGCAGATGACGTCGTAGGCCAGCCCAACTTTTTAAAGGGGGGGGATAAGGTTGGCTTTCTACCCAAAAATTTTAAACCTTTAGAGTTCCTTCCCAAAATTGGGACAGAAGGTTTGTTGGGCCGTATAGGAATAAGATAAATTTTCCAGTAGCTGTTCGGCTCAAGCTCCCATCTCTATGAAATCCTTTTCCTGTGTTCCCTTGTCTCTACTAAAGCCTGCTGTCCCAATCCCTTTCCAGGGCGTGTTTCTCCCCTCCTGATGCGGGAGATTTTTGGGGAAAAACATTTGTTGTGGAGCAAATTTTTAGATCAAGAAATTTTTAGAACCACTCAATACCCCATTAAGTGGCAAAGGTTTTGGGCCCGAAGAAAATTTTGGGAACCATGATAAAAATCAATGCTCCTGACTGATAAAACAAATTTCTCAGAGACAACCCCGGGGAGACCGAGTCAGGTATGTCCCGAGGCGCGTTGAGGGGGAGAATGTCAGGAATCTCCTGCAATGACTTGGAACTTTTTTACTGTGTTTGCCCTTTGTTTTCCCTCAGTCAAGTGGGGGGTCGTGGGCTCAGCTGTTGGTGACATTCTTGTTGCCTGTTTCCTGTTGCCCAGCTTATATAAATCCTCAACCTGAACTCCATTGCTTGAGTATTGTGTTAAGCTCATGCTGTGCAGTCCTCTAGCTGGAAATTGCTTTCATTTGTTTAGTTACTCACCTTTGCGTTTACCCTGCAAACTCTGATACCTACATTATCGTCAACTGTGCTTCCTCCTGGACCTTGCTGGATCAGTCTACATCTCTGCGCCTTCTGTTTCCAGTCTACATCTGTCTTCACGTGCCAAGCCAGGCCAAAGCCAATTGGATTCCAGCTGTTCATAGTATCGTGACAGTGTGCGACGTCATGGGGGATGTGTTATGGTTGCGATTGGCTGGAAATAATCCACCATGACCTCGTATTACATAAGAACAGCATTTCCTGTTCAGCCTTAGTGTTCTTCAGCGTTCATAGGAATAGGGACTGGAGTGATGCGCTCTGCCTGGCCAAGCAGGCTCATCGGAAATTAGTTATTTCTGCACAGAGAAACCTCTACTATTAGCTGTGATCCTTCAATTAGTTAGATTAGAGATTTGAAGATTTTAGTAGTTAGCTAGAGAATTTTAAATGCAGCATCTACCACTGTTAAAGTCACGGGGGGGGGGGGGTGGGTGAACCCGCGGGCCGAACACGCAAGCTCTATCTATAAAGAAACTGGATTAAAGTTCACCATGGACTTAGTGTAGACATTGCAGTGCAATTTCTTTATATTATCAGTTTGCTATTGTAATATTTCCTGGTTATTGGGCACCTGAAACTTATATTGGATACACATACATTTCAGAGTTAAACGCAGGTCTCTTTGTTGGTGCAAAACTCCAATTTTTTTATCAGTATACATTTCAGATAGGTGTCAATTTTCAATTTTACCCATTCCACCTGTGTTGATATATCACCTTGCAGTTTAATTCAATCCAGCATCTTGTAGTCAGACACAGGTTGTTTGTGCCCCAAAAAATTACCGTGTATCATACGAAAACATAACCGATTACGTGTTTTTGACTTTGCGCACCCAGCTTTGTTCATTGACGCGAGCATCCACGTAAATCTTTTTTTTAAAACAGCATTATATTATTCACCACAGATGAATTGAAAGGTGCAAAAAATACAGTTATGGGGTTTTTTTTTATTATACGAAAAATAACAGAACGTGTTTTGACTTTTGCGCACCCATCTTTGTTAATAGACGCAGCATCACGTAATCTTAAAACTGCAATTCTATAGTCACCACAGGGTTGAATTGAAAGGTGCAAAAAAATACGTGTATTATTACGAAAACATAAACAGATACGTGTTTTTTGACTTTTGCGCACCCAGCTTTGTTCATTTTGACGCGCATCCACGTAAAATCTTAAAACAGCTAATTCTATTAGTCACCACAGCGTGAATTGTAAGGTGCAAAAAATACCGTGTATTTTTACGAACATAACAGATACGTGTTTTTTTACTTTTGGCCCAGTCAGATTTGTTTGTTGATAGGAACCTTGCAGTTTAAATTTGAATCCAGGCAATTTTGTTTTGATTACAGGGATTTGAGAATAGCTGTGATTTGCCTGTCTTTTAATAGGACTTTCCAAATACTATTCCATACCTCTCAAATTTTTATATTTTGAACATGGAGCGAATTGACATGGTTGGTGAATTGTGAGCAAAGAGGGGGTTTTAGGCACATGGAGGTAGAGGTGTCCGAGAGGAAGGTGCTCCTTCCGTGCTTGGCGGACAAACAGCATGCCAGCGGATGTCAGTTGCAGGACCGTCAGGCCTGTCATCGCTGGGTCAGGGCCTGTGAATTAAGTAACGAAAACATCGTCGCCCATCTGAGGTTCAAGTGGTTAATGGCAACCTCATCTAGCAGATTACTTCCTCGGTCTCCCAGTCACGGCCACAATTGTCATCATCAGCATCATAGCATCCGCTCCCACATGAAGCAGGCCCAAATGTCAATCGTGTAACCCACCATTGGGGATTAATCCATTGTTGGAGACCTCTTTGATGAACAAAAAATTGCGGTTGGGTCAGAAGGCTGTTAAGAAGATCAAGAGGATGATTTGTTTGCTCTGACGCCCAGTTATGATTGCCACCAGAGGAAGGTGAAGGAAGCCGGTCTCAATCGGGGCAAAAAATCCCGGAGCGGTCGGCAAACGCCTTGCAGTGCCGCTTGCTTGTAGCCGCAGCTTATGGATGCAGGAAAGTCAGGACGACCAAGGTCACCTGTGTTGATGATTGATGATGATGACGAACATGCGGATCCATGCCTGGTCTTTTCGCTGAATTTGTTTGCATGGCGCTTCATCTGTGGACGAGGCGGATGACGATGGGTTAGGTCATATAAGGGTCCACACAAAAAGGGAGAGGGCAGGTCGCAGAAGTCCGCTTAAAATGATTACGCCAGCCCGGGTCAGCGCAAACCCGTCTCATCGTTTTTCGCCGTCAAAAAGGTCCAGGATTTTCATGCCTGGGCATCTTTCGAGCAAGCCTCTGAATTACCAGCGATATCATATGAGCTCTTTTGCCGTAAATGCTAAGTAGAGGCAAAGAACCTTAAAGTGGTTAACCACCCCAACATGGTCTAGTCACATGCAGCGAATGCATGAGTGAAATGGAAGGGAAACACTGGCCAAAAAAGGACAGACCGAAGCCGCGGCCTCATCACTGTCACACCCTCTGTCTCTGCATCCTCCCTCCTCGCCACCACAAGACGTTCCTCAGTGCCATGTCTCTCAGAGTCATGTTCAGGATCAGACTCCGTTATGCCTCCACCGTCGCTCCAGTAGTACCACCAGCACCACAGAGAACCACCATCCTACTTCTCCTTCCGCCAGTTTAGATGTCCTGCATGCCGTACAGCCGGCCTGTCTAGCAGCAGCCTTCTGTCTTCCTGTTTTGGGAGAGAACAGATGAAAAACACTTGTAACCCCCAAACTAATCTCAAAGCCAAACGCCTGAATGTGGCTTTTGCCAGGCTTTTGGCCTTGAAAATGTTGCCTTTCCGTTGGTGGACACAGATGGGTTCCGCCCCACGTCATGGCTCGCCTGCCCCCAATACCACGATGCGAGCAGGCATTTCTTTGCCTGAAAAGCGTCCCGGCCCTGGCCATGCCACGTGTCATCTAAAATTTCAAAGCGGTTGTCTGCATCTGTCGTCCGGGAAAAAAAAGTCCATCTCACACCGACACATGGACTAGTTAGCACGGCCAAGGCCGCTATATCTCTGTGACAGCTTCACTGGGGTGAGCATGGGTGGATGTCTCTGGGTGTGACGGTGGCTCTCAGGCTCGGCGCATGCTCTTCAAATTGCTTGGGTTGGTGAAGGGCTCTTTTCCCAAGGTCTTTGGTGGGAATCAAGTGCCAGAGGACCACCAGGGGTGTTGAAAAAATAATCTGCTTGGAGACTGTCCACACATAGGTCAGGGAGCTGTGGGACGGCTTATCCGAAACGAGACGAGCGCTGCTGGCTGGGTGAAATTACCTTGTGCAGGCATGGTGGTGTGGATACACGGGCGAAGTTGCTGGCCGCCTTAAGTTCGGTAGGCTGGGAAGCACATCCCTGCCTGACACATGTATAAACCTTGTCGTCCAGAAAATTTCTAAAGAGCTACCGGGTCTGGAATGCCAATGCCGAAGAAGGCTCGAGGTCTGAGTTCGCTACTTCCGCCATTCGCACCCAGTTCGCTCCGACCTGGCTGCGTAGCAGCGTCAGCTCGGCCTCCCGTCAAATCGTCTCATTGTTGACATGGCACATGCTGGAATTCCATCCACTCCCACATGCTCCAGACGTTTGTGGGAGCAGCGCAAATGTGCCATTACGCAGTACGAAGTGGACACCATGGCCTGAATGCAAGCGTGTGGGACATCGGGGTGTTGAGCACCGTAGAGTGGAGGCTGGTGAAAGTAGCTCTGCACTCCTCTTGCCAGTTTTGAAGAAGCCACCAAAATGGTTTCAGTGTGGACGGATGCCCTTGTTAGCATGAGCCTTGTGGTGATCTTAAGTTTCTGGAACGATCGTTGGACTCACTCTGAAACAATCCAGGTCCCGCCCAGCGAGGAGGAGGGACGGACACAGATGCGACAGGAGCCTTTCTCTCTGTCAATCCACCAAGGCCTGACAGTTTCTCAATTTATCGGTATTCATTAGGCAGTGGTTCAGGGTCCAGAGCTAGTGCTAGGCGGCCACCTCAGCTTCAGGGTGCATCATCTGAGTCAAGTCAGGGCTGTGTTGAAGCGAAGTGGGGCGGAGGGTGCGGAGGAGGGAGGAGGGAGGTTTTTCCTAGACGACCGACGTCCCTGCATTGGAAGGAGGTTGTCTAGTGAATTGAGGCAGATGAGGAAGATGAGTTTGCTAGTGCCCCTCAACCCAGATGCTTGGATCAAGGTCCATATCTGACATGCGTGCTTGGATGCTCCATTACCTCCAACTGATCCCTCGGCATTAAGGCATCAAAGATGAACTACAGGTTCTGGGGGGGCCACCCTCCTGGTTCCACGGTACAAAACAAAACTCAGCTACTTTATTTCCACCCACCCAAAATAGAGAGTAAATGCAGGAAATGGAGACCTTGATGATTGTTCAACTGGAGGAATCTGTTGCGTCTGCTTAAGTTTTCAGTATGTCTCGGGTTGGAAACATACGCCAGCGACGTGACGCAGTAGAGTGCCAAGTAGCGTAGCGGCAGCACAGGCAAGGTGGCAGCAGAAGCTAATGGGTGATATCTGGCAATCTTTATTTCCACCTCTCCAACGCATTGCAATGCAGCTACAGTTACAACCACCCAGAGAAGCTTTTAAGATCATGGTGCAGATATTGCGTCTAACACCGAGTTTTTGTCTGTGTTCCGGACCCAATAGGACTTCTGGGTATCAAAATGGGACGAATGGCCCGAGTGGTCGCCACGCCATAGAGGTGTTGTCCTGCGCAGCCAGCGTTCATATCTGACGAGGACCTTCAGCACAGCCGGAGGAGTCTTTACAGACAAACGCATCCGGGCTTTCCACAATAATGATGGTCGGTTGACTTTAATCAGATGAATCAGGCATTTATCTCTGATGATGTTGTGGCCCCATTTGCCGAGGTCACCTATTAGTTGCTGGTTACTTCACATCTCCCCAAACAGGAAATGGTCCTCTTGAAAAACTTATTTTTAAAATGATCATTTCTTACTGCAATTTTTATTATCAATTCCCAACAGTTCATTTTGCTGGTTTTGCTGTGGAGGAGACTAAAAAGGGACACAAAGGTTCTGGACAAAACCATATTCATTTACTCATTATACTTTTTAGATATTTTCACATTGTCAATGGTTTTAGGGTCTGTTGCCTCACAATTTTTACAGTGGTTCTGAGAAGTTCAATATTATAATTTTTTTGGGGTCATGTTGCTGTGAGATACAGCAATAATCATGGTCCTTTGGAACAGAAATGTGGATTCTAAGTGGGCATTTTCCTTCACAATTTTTAATTTAAACAGTGCTGAGAAGTCAGTTTTTTTATAATTTTTTGGGGTCATGTTGCTGTGAAGATTACAGCAATAATCATGGTCCTTTGGTACAGAAATGTGGATTTCTAAGTGGCATTTTCCTCCTTCACAATTTTTAAGGGTGAGAAGTCATTTTTATAATTTTTTGGGTCATGCTGCTTTGAATGCAGCAATTTACTTACAAGTTTCTATTCTAAAAAATGTTGTTTCTATTGGGTCATTTGTTCTTCTCAATGTACAAAAGTGGCTATGGGTCCATGTTTTGTTTTTTGAATTTTTGGGGCTATTTTGCTGTGACATGCAGCTATACGCTACAGGTCCTATTATATATAATGTTGGTTTCTAACAGGAACATTTGTTTCTGCACAATTGTCCAAAAGTGGCTCAAGGGTCATTGGTTTGAATTTTTGGAGCATGTTGCTGTGCACACTGACAGCTTTTTCTACAGGTCCAATTTCTAAAAAAATGTTGTTTCTAACAGGACATTTGTTCTTCACAATGGTCAAGAGTGGCTCAAGGGTTGATGGTGCAGTGTCAGGAAAACAGGAATAGTAGGACAATGGTAATGGAACATATGCAAAATGACTGTTTTTGAAAGGATCTTTAACATAGCTATCAATCCTTTATTGAGACAACCCATTTAATACAATTAAAAAGAGAATGAAACATAGACATGGTGGGATTCATCGATTTTAAAAATGTGTTTTCTAGAATTAAAGTACTAAAAAACTTACATGTTCAAAATAGCTGTTAAATAAAGATCCTCTGAATTGTACAAGGGAGGTTACAGGGAAAAACTTGGACCAGATGTAGGTTATGCAGAGGACTGGAGTATGGAGCACGGACAGAGAAACAAAAGTACAGGAGCATTTCCTCCAGCACGTTGAGTAAAAATGAGAAAAAGAATGCCATGATAAAGGGCACTCTGGGTTGTAACAGGAGGGTTAACCACCCAGTATTTCCCAAGTGAAGCTCATTGGTCCACACTCAATACGGAGGGCATGCTGCTACAAAAGGTATTGGACTGTGTACTGAGGAAGGCTGGAGTTCTCACACTTCGTTCCGCTCTGCTCAGCACGACAGTTTCGTTGCTGCGTATCAGGGCATTTTTAACCTGCGTGTTAATAGATGACGGACGCCAACCTGGGCTCTTCACTGCCAACCCATGAATTGTAACTCCGGCCCTGGGTCATGCTGTGGCCCAGGATGGTTAATCAATGTCCAGTGAAACTAAAATTGTGGTTGAAAGACTCCTTTTTCCGGCACTTTTTAAATGTGGGGATTCATGCAGGTTTGGGGCTCATGCTGTGGCCCAGGACAGGTATAGTCAATGTCCAGTGAAACTAACAATGGTGGTTTGAAAGACTCTTTTTCCGGCCCTTTTTAAATTGGGGGTTATGCAGGGATTGGGGGCTACATGCTGTGGGGCCCAGGACCAGGTATAGTCAATGTCCAGTGAAACTAAAATGGTGGTTGAAAGCACTCCTTTTTCCGGCCCTTTTTAAATCTGGGGGTTATTGCTAGGTTTGGGGCTCATGCTGTGGCCCAGGACAGGTATTGTCAATGTCCAGTGAAATAAATAATGGTCGGTTGAAGAAAGACCTCCTTTTTTCCGGCCTTTTTAAGTGGGGGTTATGCAGGTTTGGGGGCTCATTGCTGTGGCCCAGGACAGGTATAGTCAATGTCCATGAAACTAAAAATGGGTGGTTGAAAGACTCCTTTTTCCGGACTTTTTAAATCTGGGGGTATGCAGGTTTCGGGGCTCATGCTGTGGCCAAGACAGGTATAGTCAATGTCCAGTGAACTAAAATGGTGGTTGAAAAGATCCTTTTCCCGGCACTTTTTAAATGTGGGGGTCATGCAGGTTTGGGGCTCATACTGTTCGGCCCAGGACAGGTAAGTCAATGTCCAGTGAAACTAAAAATGGTGGTTGAAAGACTCATTTTTCCCGGCAACTTTTTAAATGTGGGGGTCCATGGCAGGTTTTGGGGCTCATGCTGTGGCCCAGGAAGGTATAGTCAATGCCAGTTGAAGACTAAAATGGTGGTTGAAAAGACTCCTTTTTCCGGCACTTTTAAATTGGGGGTCTGCAGGTTTGGGGTCATGCTTTGTTTTTCCGGACCGGGATATTCAATGTCCGAGTTCAAGTAGATGTGGTTCAAATCATACTGAGTTCTGGCAACTTTCTTAATTTGTGGGTGTTTCGGTTAATGGGTCATGCTGTGGTACAAGAACAGGGATAGGTGAATGTGTGTGTTTTTTTTCTGTGGCTTTTATAACCTAAGTGTGTTGCTAAGATGTGCACGTATCCATTTGACTGTTGTGGATGTTAATTCCAGCTCTTCCAGCCTGTTTGGGTTGTAAGAATGAAGGTGATGTTGCTCTCCATAGACTTTAATGGTCATCGTCATTTAATCGAGCTGTCACTATCGAAAAACCTTATCGATGGTGGCCCGACTATGACTATCGCCGGATTGTCGATTAGCAAAGTATCGCTAACATAGAGATGACCAGTAAATGGGGATTATTTGCATGGTCTCTGTGTTCACTTTCCTGGCTTTTGGCTTAGACAATCTGATCCTTCCCATTCCTTTGGACAGGTGAAAAGAAGGGGAAAACCCACCATATAGGGAACGGTCATAGTGGTGAGGTGGAAATAGGCCATTATGAAATCACAGGGTGTTCCAGTGAGACAGGGGCCCTTTGGGCCCAAGCATGGTAGGCCACAGAGTGGCCAATGACAAATTTTTGAGGTGGCGGAAACTGGGAGCCCACAAAGTGGCCAATGAACAGTGTGGAGTGAGGGCATAAAAACACAGAAGCAGTTGGGTCGGGAGTGGCACAATGCAAATTCTGGGGGGGGCACCAACAGGGTAGGCCACAGGTGGCAAATGACAAAAAGTGGAGGTGACGGTAGCGCAACAGCAGCGCATGAGGTAGAGAGGGCAAAATGTCAGAGGTGGAGGGGGGCCAGACCCAAACAAGCAGCATGGGGGTCTAGGTGGCAAATGACGATTTGGGGTGGCAGAACCCGGGAAACCCCAAAAGATTGGCACAATGAACAGTGTGGGGTGACGGCAGAAAGATCAGCGTATGAGGTCATAGAGCGGCACAATGAACAGTGTGGAGGTGGGGAAAGCAAACAGCAGAAACAAAAGGTCGAGAGTCGCCAATGACAAATTCTGGAGGTGGAAAAAAAAACCGGGGGTAGGCACAGATTTGGCAAAATGACAAGTGTGGAGGAAACAGAGCGGAGGGGGCATGAGGTAAGAGTAGCCAATGCACAGTGTGGAGGTGACGGCGGCAACAGCGCACCCATAGGTAAAAGTTTGGGCACATTGACGGGTGTGGAGGTGCGGGCGCGACATCGGCAGCAGCGCAGGGAGGTTGAGGTGGCCAATGTCAAGCGTGGGTAGGGGAGCGCAGCAGCAAAACAGCAGCATGCGGTACAGGGGGCACAAATGACAGAATGTGGAGGGGAGGGAATACTATTTCTGGTAAAGGGGTGGGAGGCAGATGGGAAGGGGCGCAGATGTGTGGAATCAGGGGGTTTGGGCAGCTCAAAATTGTGGTGAGGAGGTAGTTAGAATCCGATCATTTCTCAAAGTTTTTGGGGGGGGGGCATCTGGTGATGTAATTGATGCAAAAGGGCTTGGTAAAAACCCTGCTTGATGCCACATATGGCCGGGAGGGCGCTTTTCCACTGCAAACTGGAAATTTTGGGGGGCCACCATTCATTTTGGTCCCCCAGTAGTCCAGAAAATCTTCTAATTGGGGGTGGCGGTGTGTCCAAGTGGGGGAAAACAGTTTTGGGTTTGGGGTTCTCTGGTCCTGTGTTGCTGTTCGTGGTGAGTCCCCCTCCTCATTGGCGGGTGAAGGAAGCTGCCATCAATGATCCAGATTTAGGTTGTCTGATGGAGCTGGTACTGCTCCCCCTCCCACCGTCCCCAGCCCCTTGGAAAAGGGGTGTGAGCGTGAGGAACCCCGGTCAATTTGTCAGAGGATGGACCTTGCTGCTTTAGGCAGCTCCCAAACTGACTACGAGGATTTCTCTATATATTTGGTTTGTCCCCCCTCTCAGCGCTGGAAAAAGGCCCCCATTTTGGATGGTGCGAGGGCCCAATTGGGTGGGAGCCAAAAATTATCCCTTGTGGTGGTGATATTCGGCTGTCATACCAGGCAAATCAGCTTTGCTGTGGGCATCTGCACAAGTGACTCTGGGGGACTCCCTGCCTCCATCCCCATGTTTACTGCACGTTGCTTTGGGGGTCATCTGCCTCATTTTCCCTCTCTCCTCTACCCCTCAGCTGCTCGGCGCCTCTTTCTGTCATGGGTAAAAAAAACCATCATTTCCAAGAAAATGCTTGTGCCCCAATTCCTCCCTCCCTTTTTTTTCCATTCAGCCCCCAACAGATTAGTGGCTGCGAGTGTATCACCTGTCTTCAGCCCCCCTGCCCAGACAGTTTTTCGCATCTGTTCCGGACATAAAGCAGTGGAATGAGTTATTCATCCCGTGTCCTGGGACTGACAAAATTTAAAGTCGTTTCCCTCAAACAGCATCAAAAAAGGGCAGGTGTTACGCAAGCTGAAATTGGCTGACATAAAAAGTTAACGGGGATTTTTGCTTCTGCTTGGTCATAAAAAAATCGTTAATGCCTTTCTTGTTCAAAAAGTTGGTCAAAACTGTGCGGGCTGGAATTCCAACGGGTGGAACATCGCATAACGTTTGGGGGGAGGGTTCTCCCGTGCGTTTGGGAAAAGGGTATGCCGGGCCACAGTTTCTGCCCATTTTTGGAATGTTTTGAAGCCCCCGGTGGAAGATTAGGAACCTTTTCACAAACCAGTTTGAACACGTGCGCCATGCAGGGCGCATGGATCATCCCTCTCGGTGCAGCGCGGACACCATGTTCCTCCATTGTCGTCCCATTTTTCGTTTGCAGTTGGCACGGGGAAGGCCCCAAATTTTGATTTTCTTGCTGGTGCGCGGGCCGTTTCCTCCATGTTTGACTTCGTTTGCCCAGGCAAAAGAGGTGTAGAAAATGCTTTTAACACCCCTCTAAACCCCCACGGGGATAATGGTTTGGTTTGGTTTTTGGGGGAGGAGGGCGACAGTGGCGCAGGAGCAGCAGTTTTAAAAACGGTTTGGGGGAGAAAGCGGCGGTTTCCTGTTCAAGGTTTTTTTGGTTTTGATGGGCAAAGACCCTTCACCCCCGTGGGTTTAAAGGAATGTAAATGGCCCTGACCGTAGGGTTTAAAATTCCCCACGGTTTTTGCCCCTTTTCCGTTTCACCTTGGAAGAAATTCCGAAGGTCAAGGGGTGGGGCCCATTTGTTCTACCTTTTTTGTGAAGGGTGGTACTAACCTTTTTTGGGAAAATTTAAAACCCCGGGGCCCGGAAATCTTTCCCCCTTTTTTTGGCTGGCACGAGCCCTTAAATTCTCGAAAAGGTGCAAAAGGGCAAACCCCTTTGAAAAGAGGGGACTGCTGTAAACCAAAACTTGGACGGAGCATGGGTCAGCTTCTGCACCTTACGATGGTTGGACGGGATTTTTGTCTTTTGGCAATTTTGCCTTGTTTAAAACCCCTTCTGCTGGGGACCTTTAGGGGAGGGCGGAAACAAGGGGATGTGGACTTTGGGGGAAAAAAGGTTGGGGAAAAAAGGGAAAAAGCTCCTTTCAGCGATTGGGGTGGTGGGCTTGACTGGCTGAAAAAGGGCCCCTGCGTGGCCCCCTAGGGGATGCCTTTTCTTTCTTTTGGGAGGATGGGGAAAAACCCCATCAGGGACACGTTTCTCCCCGGCTTTGGGGGTGGGCGCTGCCCTGTGGTTTACGCCCGGGTGTGGTGCCCCAAATTAGCAACCCGGCCACGCTTCACTTTCTTTCCCAAAAAAATTTTAAAAACCCCCTTTCACATTTTTTGGCTCTTGGTGTCTTAGGGAAAAAACTGCCACACCGCCGAAATAAAGGGGATTTTACCACCAAAGGGCCACACTGAGTAACTAATAATTTCTGTGGGCCCCGTTAGCCCCCGTGCCCGTTTCTTTCTTGAAAAAAGCCGGGCGTGGGTTTTTTTTTCCCCCTGGTCGTTTGGCATTTAGACCTCCCCACGGGTGGGCCCCCCTGGGACTCCCGGCCCCTAACCCACTTGCTGGCCCGCGCCGGGTGCCTTTACCGCAAGTTTACACCCTCTTCTCCCCCCAAAGATGATGATGAAGCCTTGCTTTCCCCAGCTCCCATGTGAGATCCGGCTACATTCGTTATCGATTTGTGTGATTTTGACTGGTAACTGCTAAGTCTCAACACTAGCACAGAGGCAGCACACGCCCCATGATATTAAGAAAAATACCAGGTGCAGCTAATGGGTAGTGTCCCATACATCCTCTCACTAGGTGGACAGAAAGCTGCACCTTTAAATTGACATTATTCACCATAGATGCAAAGATGCAAAAAAGACACAGGTTACCATACGTGGGAACTATTTACAGATTCAAAAATACCCATAGACAACGCTCTCACTCACTTCCACGCATGGGGGGGGCGGCCGCTGGTAACTCACTTGCATCCAGTCCCAGTAATGTTGGGCAAATAAACTACTATACATAAGGTTTGCTTTTGTCCACTAGTGGAGAGATGTATATGGAACTACCCATTCGCTGCACTGGGTATTTTTCTTTTTTATAGCATGGGGGCCTGTGCTGCCTCTGTGCTTGTGGTTATAGGCTCATTCAGCTTTACTAGCAGTGAGTATGGGGGGGGACCATGTTGCTGTTTCCGTTCTTTTCTTGAGTATTTTTCCCCATTTTTCTGTATATTTGTGATTTAACGGGAGTGTAGGGACTGCAATAGTTGATTGGAGCCGTTGACGTTTGGCATGCAGCTTACAATATAATGATTTTGTTACCAATACCTCATATTTGATGTTTTTCCAGTATGATAAGTAGTTTTTTTGCCCAACAGTACTGGGGACGGGATGCAAGTAGAATACCAGCGGCCGCCCCCCCATGCGTGGAAGGTTGTGAGAGCGGTTGTCTTATGGAGTATTTTTGTATCTGTATAGTTTCCCAACGTATGGTACTGTGGCTTTTTTTGCTTTTTTGATGCTATGTGGAATAGATGTCAATTTTAAGGTGCAGCTTTCTGTCCACCAAGTGGAGAGATGTTAGGGACACTACCATAGCTGCACCTGGGTATTTTTCTTTAATAGCCATGGTGGGGCCGTGGTGCCTTCTGTGCTGTGTTTAGGCCTACTTCAGCTTTACTAGCAGTGGAGTATGGCCAAGTTGCTGTTTCCGTTCTTTTTCTTGAGGTATTTTTTCCCCTTTTTCTGTATATTTGTGATTTTAAAGGGTGTAGGGACTTGCAATAGAGAGGAGCCGTGTCGTTTGGCTTGCAGGCTTTACATATAATGGATTTATGTCTAACCAATACCTCATATTGATGTTTGTTCCAGTATGCTAAGTTAGTTTTTTGCCCAACAGTACTGGGGGACTGGAGTGCAAGTAGAATACAAGCGGCCGCCCCCCCATGCATGTGAAGGTTTGTGAGAGCGGTTGTCTTTTGGGTATTTTTGTATCTGTGTATAGTTTCCCAAACGTATGGTACTGTTGGCTTTTTTGCTTTTTTGGCATGTATGTGAATAGATGTCAATTTTAAGGTGCAGCTTTTCTGTCCACTAGTGGAGAGAATGTATTGGGACATTCCCATTAGCTGCACCTGGGTATATTTTTATTTAATAGCATGGGGGCGTGTGCTGCCTCTGTGCTGTGTTTAGGCTCACTTCAGCTTTAAGAAATACTACAAATTCTATATGAACAGAGGATTTAAACAAACAATGTCACTGCAAATAATAATCCCTGTTAAAACATAACTTTACTAGACTTGCTAAAATATTTTATCTTAAACCCCTATATGTTTACCACTAATACCTAGATGATACTGCCATACTGCGCCTGTTCCGTCAGTGGAGTAATCGCCCGATAAAGAGCGGCTCCGCTTTTAATGACAGGCAATGTCACTACATGCGTT
Source organism: Phyllomedusa bahiana (assembly GCA_025379985.1). Lineage (NCBI taxonomy): Eukaryota > Metazoa > Chordata > Amphibia > Anura > Hylidae > Phyllomedusa > Phyllomedusa bahiana. The sequence goes on from JAODAL010014128.1 coordinate 66,303, forward strand.
GTATAAACACCTTTATATCCAGCTTTTATCCGGATGGACGCGTTTCCCCGTACTGTATTAGGGTTCAATCAGGGGATTCTAAATTCGCTGTGCAGAAAGAATACGCTATATACAACGCAATTTACTACATCACATGTGTACTTCCCATTCAGGTTGGATAAGTGAATCGATACTTAGTTAAGTGCTGCGGGGTATAACGACGATGAATCCCGCAGCTCCTCTAGCATGCTGGCACCCAAGATGAGAGGGTTACGAGAGGGTATTGTCTTGTCTGCCCTTATATGTCTTATATTGACCCGCAAATGTATAATATACAGATCCCAGTGTTGCACATAGATGGTAATGATTTATGCCAGTTTTCAGGTTCCAATTGTGTGTATGCGATTTCACTGTATTGGTTATCGCGTTCCGGATATTCAGCTGGCATGTCACGGAAGTGAAATAACATGTCACTTCTCTGGTTAGCACAGCCGGAATCGACACTGCGCCATATGCGTAACGGCTCAAAACCACGCGGGCGCCCGGCATTCAGAATATGTACACTGCGCATGTCAGGAAGGACTCTAGATGCCGTTTTCCTAACAACTCCCGACATCAACGCCATATTTGTTATCCAGTTACCTTAGAGTTTCAGATGCACTCCAATTGCCACTCACAGACTAGCAGCCTCACAGACAATGGCTTGGCTTAAGTGTACCCTTTTAATGACGCCACTTCGTCTGCCATGATGTATGGTGATAAGAAGACTAATTGTGGCGGAACACTGTGAATGACTTTCACCTGAGCAAAATACATAGCATTATTGGTTTAACTCGGGCTTAAAACGAGCCAAAAAAAGACATACGGGGTACATAAATTCATTGTCCTCAGCTGACATAAAATTATCAATCTGTAGGCAATCAATGAATATAAATGAATAATTAAAGATATGATACAGATAATAATTCATTGGTCCAAGCTTGAAGTATCAATAGTAGTCTCTGTGAGAGCGAGCCAAAAACAATGCAAATGTGAACAGGATACCAAAAGAAGAGTCTATTCATTAAAGCAACATTTTGCAAGTCTCATTAGGCCTTTGGGTTGAACAGGTATCCATCGGTAAATCCATTGGGCCTCCTTACACTGAAATTCGTCCTATCCTTCTCCTCCTCTAGGGGATGGTCTTACAAAAAACTTCTAAAACCAATAAAGCGCAGAGATTCACTTTCACCATTATGGATGTTCCCACACATGTCGAGCTTACTGGGTGTCTCTTCTTATTCGTATGTCCCCATGATGTTCGTCCACCCTTCTTTTATATGTTCTCCTTGTTTTTCCATTATATTGAGGTGGGCAGGGGCATATACACATTAAAACTATCTCCTTCTGTCCTACCTATTGCAAATCAGGATAAAGGATATTGCTTTCCTTTTTGAGGCACTTGTAAAGGATTTGGTTTGTGTGTACTAGGGCAGGGTTCAACATCTCTGCCCACATTTATACATGGCCTCCATTCGGTTTTCCTTTTAAACCAGGTGCCTTGAGAGGTTTGGTGTATTAGTGGCTATGGACCAGTCTGTCTTTTGATGATCTACCCTTACCGATAAGTTATGTGGGGGTGGGATGGAAGTTATCCTTCTAGATCCTGGTCTAAATCAGATACCCGAATTTATTTTTTGAGGATTATTGATTACTTCTAAAATTTTTATCATCCAAGGTTGCAACTATAGTGCTCCATTGGTCTCTTTATTACCTGGGGCTTAGCCTGTATACGAAGTTGTCCTATTTTTGTTTTTGTGCATGGCCTAAGCTGATTCCAGTCTTTTGTAGGATATCCTCGATTGAGGAAATCTCTCTCTCAATACGCTACCTGACTGTCTCCTAAATTCCTCTATCTCTGGAGCCAAGCAATTTCTATTGACTCTTAAAAAATGTATTTTCTGTATTCCTCTCTTACAGGGTAATGTATGGTAAATTTTCCAGTGTAACAAGCTATTAGTTGCTGTATGTTTTCTATATATATCTGTATGTATGTTACCATTCAGAATCTTTGTAATAAGGACATCCAGAAAAGGTAAAACATCTCTTCCTGCATTTCAAATGTGAAGTGCTTACCGATATTGTTTGTTATTGAGTTGTGCACAAACTCCCAAAATGACATTTTGATACCTTCCAGAGAATGATGATGTTCATCGAGTACATCCCCCAAAATATATATCTGGTGTGGGGCCATTGGTCATCTCCCGGTTGCGGAATTCCCGCAGCTCCTCTTGCATGCTTGGCACCAAGATAAGAGGGTACAGAGAGAGGGATTGTCTCTGTATCCCTTATATGTCTTTAAATGACCCCGCAAATGTATAATATACAGATCCCAGTCGTTTGCTCATAGATGGTTATGATTTATGCCGTTTCCAGGTTCCCATTAGTGTGTATGCGAATTTCACTGCTCAATGGTTATCCGGGTTCGGATATTCAGCTGGCATGTCGAAGTGAAATACCATGGTAACTTCCGTGTTAGCACAGCCGGAATTCGACACTGCGCATTATGCCGAAAAGCCGGCACAAACCACGCGGCGCCCGGGTTTCAGAATAGACATGCGCATGTCAGGAAGACCACAGATGCGTTTCCTAACCAAACTCCCGGAAAATCAACGCATATTCTGTAATCCCAGTTCCCTTAGAGTTCAGATGCACTCCCAACTGCAATCATGACTTAGCAGCCACACAGTAAATGGCTTGGCTAATGTACCTTTAATGACGCCACTTCGTCTCTGCCATGAAGTATGGTAATTAAAAGACACTATGGCGGAACATCTGTGAATGATTTTCAGCGAGCAAAATACATAGGCATACATGGTTTAACACAGGGCTTAAAACGGAGCCAAAAAACGACATACGGGGTACAAAAATCATTGTCCTCTGCTTTTGTTCATTAGACTACTTGATTTTGTACTACGCTTAATTACTTTGTCTTTTGCAACAAGGACCTTCCTACAGCTCAGGGCCACCGCAAGGGTAGCTCTTGCGCTCCCGCATATGCAAATCTGTTTCTGGGCTGGATGGGAGGATACCTTGATATAGCACCGGAGATGACCTATGGCCCCACCAGTTTTTATTTTGGGGGAGGTACATCGATGACATCATCATTCTTTGGGAAGGTACTAAATGTCATTTTTGGGGAGTTGTTGCACAACTCAATAAAAAACAATATCGGTTGCACTTCACATTTGAAATGCAGGAGAGATGTTTACCTTTTCTGGCATGTCCTTATTATCAAAGATCTGAAGGGTTTAATCATACAGATATATATAGGAAACCTACAGCAACTAACTGCTTGTTACACTGGAAAAGTTACCATCCATTACCTGCAGAGAGGAATACCGAAAAGGTCAATTTTTTAAGAGTCAGAGAGAATGCTCAGACCAGAGCATGAGGATTTTAGGAGACAGTCAGGTAATTTTGAGAGAGAGATTTCTCAATCGAGGATATCTACAAAAGTCACTGGAATCAGCCTTTAGGCGATGCACAAAAAACTAAAATAGGACACTCTATTACAGGGCAAAGCCAAGGTAGATAAAGGACAATTGGAGCACGTATTGTTGCAACCTTTGATGATGAAAAGTAATCAAATATCCTCAAAAAATTATTGGGGTATTTGAGTTAGACCAGGATCATAGAAGGATATCTTCCTCCAACCCCTCATAACTTTACGGTAAGGGTAGATACATCAAAGACAGACTGGTCCATAGCCACTATACCACCATACCCTCTCAAGGCACCTTGTTAGAAAGGAAAACGGATGGGGCATGTTTTAAATTGGGGGCAGAGATGTGTAGGCCTGCCCTTATGACAACAAACTAATCCTTTACAAGTGCCTCAAATGAAAGCAATTCTTTATCCGTGAATTTGCCATTGTCGGACAGAAGGAGTAGTTTATATGTGTACTATGCCCCCTGCCCACTCAATTTTATTGGAAAAAAACAAGGAGAACATTTATAAATAAAAAAGAAGGCTGGTGTGGTTACCGAACAAATCTGGGGGGACATACGAAATAGAAGAGACACACCAGTAGCTCGACATGTTGGGAACTATTCTTAATGGGAATGGGAATCTCTGCGCTTTTTGGTTTTAGAAGTTTGTGAAGACCATCCCCTAGAGGAGGAGAATGGGATAGAAGAATTCTGGTGTAAGGAGGCCCAATGGATTTACGTATGGATTCTGTTCAACCAAAGGGCCTAAATGAGACTTTGCAATTTGGTTGCTTTATTGAATAGACATCTGCTTTGTATCTGTTCACATTGCTTTGTTTTGCTCGACTCTTCACAGAGGCCCACTTTTGATTCTTCAAGCTTCTTGACAATGTATTGTATCAGTTTCCTATCTTTAATTTTCTTTATATTAATTTGATTGCCTACAGATCGATAATTTTTGTCAGCTGAGGACAATGAATTTTTGGTTACCCGTATGTCGTTTTTGGGCTGCCGTTTTTTAAGCCCGTGTTAAACCATGTTATGTATGGATTTGCTCGGTTGAAATCAGTCAACAGATGTTCGCAACTTTAGTCTTTTATCACCACATACATCATGGCAGAAGAAGTGGCGTCTTAAAGGGTACCATTAGCCAAAGCCAGTGACTGTGTGGCTGCTAGTCGTTGAGTGCAGTTGGGAGTGACATCTTGAACTCTAAGGTAACTGGGATTACAATTATGGCGTTGATTCGGGAGTTTTGTTAGGAACGGCATCTGTTGTCTTCCTTGACGATGCGCAGTGTACTATTCTGAACGCCGGGGCCGCGCGTGGTTTATGCCGGCTTTCGGGCATATGCGCACCTTGTGTCGATTCGGCTGTGCTTACCGGATGTGACCATGGTATTTTCACTTCCGGCATGCGGCAGCTGAATATCGATCGCGGGATAACCATGAGCAGTGAAATCTGCTTCCACTAATGGGGAACCTGGATACGGGCATAAATCATTCCAATCTATGTGCAAACACTGGGATCTGTATATTATACATTTGCGGGGTCATTTAAGACTTATAAGGGAGACTGAGGACATCCCTCTCTGTATCCCTCTTATCTTGGGTGCCAGCAGCTTGAGAGCTGCGGGATTCATGCTCGTTATACCGGCAGCACTTAAGCTTAAGTATGTATGCATATCCAACCTGAATGGGTAGTACATGTGTTTGTAGTATATGCGTTGTATATAGCGTTATTCTTTCTCACAGCGAATTTAGGAATCCCCTGTTGAACCCTAATACAGTACGGGGGTAACGCGGTCGGATAGCTGGGATATAAAGGTGTTTATACACGCATGTAGTGACATTGCCTGTCATTAAAGCGGAGCCGCTCTTTATCGGGGCGATTACTTCACTTCAGCTTTACTAGCAGTGAGTATGGCCATGTTGCTGTTTCCGTCTTTTTCTTGAGTATTTTTTACCCTTTTTCTGTATATTTTGTGATTTTAAGGGAGTGTAGGGACTGCAATAGATGTGGATCCGTGACGTTTGGCTTGCAGGCTTAATTATATATGGCCATTTTGTTACCAATACCTCATATTTGATGTTTTTCCAGTATGTAAAGTAGTTTTTTTTTTGCCCAACTGTTCTGGGACTGGATGCATGTAGAATACCAGCGGCCGCCCCCCCCATGCGTGGTAGGTGTCGAGAGCGTTTGTCTTTGGGTGTTGTATTTTTTGTATCTGTATAGTTTCCCAACGTATGGTACTGTGGCTTTTTTGCTTTTTTGCATGCTATAGAGAGTTAGAGGTCAATTTTAAGGTGCTGCTTTCTGTCCACCTAGTGGAGAGAGTATGGGACACTACCCATTAGTGCACCTGGGTATTTTTCTTTAATAGCATGGGGCTTTGTGCTTCTCTGTGCTGTTGTTTAGGCTCATTCAGCTTTACTGAGCAGTGAGTTATGGCCCATGTTGCTGTTTCCGTCTTTTTCTTGTGTATTTTTCCCCTGTTTCTGTATATTTGTGATTGTGATGGGAGAGTAGGACCTGCAATAGATTGAGGAGCGTGACGTTTGGCTGGCAGGCTTACAATATAATGGCCATTATGTTAACAATACCTCATATTTGATGTTTTCCAGTATGTAAGTAGTTTTTTTTGACCCAACAGTACTGGGGAATGGATGCAAGTAGAATACCAGCGGCCGCCCCCCCCATGGCGTGGAAGGGTGGTTGTGAGAGAGGTTTTCTTATGGGTATTTTTGTATCTGTTATGTTTCCCAACGTATGGTACTGTGCTTTTTTTGCTTTTTTTGCATGCTATGTTGAATAGATGTCAATTTAAGGTGCAGCTTTCTGTCCACTAGTGGGAGAGATGTATGGGACACTACCCATTAGCTGACCTGGGTATTTTTCTTTAAGGAGCTTGGGGGCGTGGGCTGCCTCTGTGCTGTGTTAGGCTTCACTTCAGCTTTACTTGCAGTGAGGTATGGCCAAGTTGCTGTTCCGTCTTTAAAATGTAGTCTCCTCTACGATCTCAGTTGACTGCTTACAAACATAACCACCGTGCCACTCTCCATATATACTTGCTGCCTACTGCAAGATGGCAGAGGAAGTCTGCCACACCTCTTCGCTGCCGAATAGCTGCTGACTGTCCTCAAATAGTTCCTCCTCGCTGTATAGTGGCGCTGAGCCCAGACCACAAAGGAGATCTCTGGCTGAGGGAACCGGACGGGACAGGGGCGGGTTGAGGACAGGTGAGGGCTGCTGACTCGCTACTGGGCCATGCCATCTAAGTGTTGTGGTCTGCGTTTCCCACCATCTCGTGGCTGTGGTTGTCAGATGTATCTGGGAGGATAGTGGGATGACCTAGTCACACCAATCAAGAAACCCTTGGGTTGCTGGTCAACACACGGCTGCTAGATGACACGGCAGTTCGGGCTCTCACTGAGTGACCCTGCTTGTGACGTCCCCTTACTGTGCTGCCACCTTGTGGCCTGCCTCCAAGAATGTTTGTGCCACTGTCCACCGAATGTGAAGAGCCTGCAACCTCTCTGTCTGACATTACTGTTGATCAAAATTTTACAGACTCTGTTAATGAAGATGTCTGTATTGATAAATACACACCCTTTGTATTTCACTCCAAGTACAAAACCACCTAACAGATAGCGGATTCCCAGATTCTGAAATTCGCCTAATAATAAAGAGGAGAAATTGGAAAATAATGGCGGCAGAAAAAAATAGCGGTCTGTATTTTCTATCTCAAATACAACCATTATCAGATTGAGTTGGATTACTTGGAATTTAAAATTCCCAATACAACCGGAGAAATTGGAAATAATGGCAGAAAAAGCGAGTCTGCATTTCTATCCCAATACAACACTGTTTAGGTTTCAGTGGATTAGCTTGCATTTAAATTTCCAATACCAAACGGTGAAATTGAAATATATGGCGCTGAAAAAGCGGTTCTGTTATTTCTATCCCAATATAGTAGTATAATGTTTGTACCGTGTTAGCCATATGAAGAGTAGTAGAAAGGAGTGAAGAAATCAGGCGATACGTTTTCAGGCTAACTGAGTATATTTGATGGTGAGCTTTCGAGAGAATAGCTCCCTTTCTTCAGACATGTGGTATACAAGAAATTGAAAATTCACCCTGACTTTTTATACACAAAAAGACATGGACCTTCAAAGGTTCTTAGGAATTCTTAAAAATAAAAAATGCAATATTAACAGCAAGTAATTTACAACAGGTCAAGCATTAATACTAACTGGATAAACTTGCGAGGCGTGATATGAAGGGGGTCAGTATTTCTGTTCTTATCTCGTAGCCATAAGGTCGTGAATTTGGGGGACCATCACAGTTCACACTAGTTTGACATAAAGCTGGCATGAATATTAGCCCATTTTGCAGAGTCTGAAATTTTTGCTTTATTTAAATTCCCACTCCTTTCTCTCCCTTGCGTCTTAAAGTGTCCATTCAAACCACAATCTTCAGATCTTCAATACTGTGGTCCTCTCTGGAGAAATGTTGTGGCCACGGGAAGATACTTCTGCTGGTTTTAATAGTGAATCTGTGTGAGTTCATGCACTAGCTGAGTCTCTATCCTGTTTACCCCACATCAAGGCCTGTGGGCGGGCATTGGGCACACATAAAGATATACACCACATTGCGAGAACTGCAGGAAAATGTCCCCTAATTCTGTGCACCTGCTGGGATGTGGGGCAGGTACACTGATCAGCAGTGTGGATGTGGCCTGCAGAACTGGTGCAAGACCTGCAGGCCATCCACCACTGCTTGACAGTGTTACTGTCCCACAGTCCCAGCAGGTGCACAGATTTAGGGGGACATTTTCTGCAGGTTAGCAATTGGGTGTTTCATTTGTGTGGCAATGCCCGAAAAGGGCCCTTTTAGGGGGGGGGGAAACAGGACAGAGATCAGCCAGCGCTTAACTCCACAGTTCACTTTAAAACGCAGGAAGTGATTTTCCGTGGCAAAAAAATTCCCAAGAGGCCACTGTATTGAAGATTAAAGATTGTGGTTTTAAGGGGACACTTTAGAGCAGGGGGAGAGAAAGGAGGGGGAATTTAAATTAATGAAAAATTTTTCAGACTCTGCAAATGGGCAAAATATTCATGCCGCTTTATGTAAAAATATGGTGAACTGTGTGGGGCACAAATCCGACCTATGGTACGAGATAAAACGCAGAAATACTGACACCCTCTGTCACGCCCGAAGTTTCCGTTGTTTATTGCTTGACTGTTGTAATACTTTCTGTTTAATTGCATTTTTTTATTGTAAGAATTTAAGATCTTTTAAGGTCCCTGTCTTTTGTGTTAAAAAGTCTGTGAATTTTCAATTTTTGTTTTAAAATCTGTCTGAAAAGGGGGGTAGTTCTCCGAAAGCTCACCCCTCAAGTATGCTCAGTTAGCCTGAAAAAGGTTTTCCCTGATTTCTTCCTTTTTTCCCCAATTTCAAAACTTCAGGAAGTGGATTACTTGAATTTAAATTCCCTAATACAAAGGAGAAATTTTTTAAAATGGCGCAGAAAAAAAAAGTCCGTATTTCTATCCAATAAAAACTTTCGGATTGAGTTGATTTTTTGTTTAAAATTCCCCATAAAACGGAGAAAATTGAAGTAATGGCAAGAAAAAACGGTCTGTTTTCTATCCAATCCAACACTTCAGGGGTTGAGTGGATTACTTGAATTTTAAAATTCCCCAAAACAACCCGATATTGAAATAATAGCACAAAAAAAGGGTTTTGTATTTCTTCCCAAACACACTTAGGTTTCAGTGGATTCGAATTTTTAAAATTCCCTAAACAAAAGAAAAAAATGGAAATAAGGCACGAAAAAGCGGGCTGTTTTTTATCCCCAATCCAAAACTTTCAGGATTGAAGGATTACTTTAATTTAAAATTTCCTAATACAACAGAGAAATTGAAAAAAAAAAGGGGAGAAAAAGTGGGTTTTATTCCTATCCCATCAAAATATTTTTTAATTGGTGGATTACTTTAATTTTAAAATCCCCTATACAAAGGAGAAATTGAAATAATGGGCAGAAAAAGCGGTTGTATTTTTATCCCTACAACAATTCAGGATTTAGTGGTTTTTAGAAACTGAAATTTTCCCCAATAATACAACAAGTGAGATTGCAAGTATATGGGGCGAATTTCAACAACCTGGGAAACCCCGGGAGAAGAACCCCCAAACTAAACAAAATGATAAAAGTTTGGGGGGGGGCAAAAATATTTTAGGAAAAGAGCCCCGGTCTCTGATAAAAGAGCTTCTTTAGGATAAGTTGTAAGAGCAAGGGACAGAATGCTGAGTGAGAAAGTAAAAAAGAATATAGTGGGCTTTTTCCCCCCACATCCTGAGTAAACTGTATAAAGAGATTGTTAGCAGCAGATCAGAACACTGAGTGTGAGCAAGAACGACTTTAATGGTCTTTTTTCCCCCTGCTAAGTAAAGCTGTATAATGGAGCTGTGTAAGAGCCGTCGCGTAAGACGCTGTTTGCCAAGAGCACAAAGAAAGGACTGTGAGGGGAAGGGTGCCTCCTTTCTTTGTGCTGTGGTCCAGAATCCCGGGTCTCTGTTTGGGTTTTGTTGCACTGTCTTTGAGTGTCCCCCCTTTTTTCCTCCCCCGAGTTCTTTGCCCCATGTAACGCCATGTGCTTGCAGCCATTTTACAAAAAAAAAAGACGCTCGTTCCCGCGAAGTAGCATAAACTTCGGCTTCGTGAAGAACCGTAGTTTTCCCTTTGGAAAATCAAAACCCGAAAACCCCACTTCTTTAAAATTTGTTTTTGCCCATCTTTTTTGTAACCCCAAATTTTTAAAAACCCTGACCCCCCATTCATCCTAAAAACCCTTTGAAAAACACAAAACAAGTCCCCAGGGAAACTATAAAAGGTAAAATTTAAAAAATTGGGAAAAAATTTGTCCTTTTTTAAATTAAGGTGTTTTAATATTTTTTTGGAAAAGGGGTTTTTAGGAACATTGTTGGTTGTGTTTTGCGTTTTTTTGAGGGCACACAAAATGTACACTTTTTATACAAGCGGGTCCCTTTTAACTATTTTTCTTTGTATAAAAGTTTTAAAATTTTTTAATTTGTTGCCCCTTAAAAATATTTAATACAAAAAATTTAAAAAAAATTTGTGAGAGGTGTACTCACTTTTGTGAAATACCGTATAGCTTTCATGTTGATAAACCTTATGACATGAATATTCTACTTAAAAAGATATGTTTAGTGATTCTAAGTATTGTATCAGTAGTATATCACATACTGGTGAATAGGATTAGCATTCCCCTTTGTGTTGTTTATTGTCCTTTTTATGGAGCAGTATATACAATACAAATAATATAAAGTCCCTTACTGATAATATGCAATATTTTCACAATCTTTCCTTTCTGTTAAAATCAAATTTTTGGGAAAAAAATTTTGAAATTATATTTAAATGAAAAAAAGAAAATTTCCCAAATTTTTTTCACTTTCACTCACAGCACACATGCTGAAATGACATCTGAACCATCTACTGAGTGTGATATTGTTTAACATAGTATGTGGGTCTGCCACTTGCTCCAAGGGGCTTAAAAAAATTTAAAAAGGTGCCACGTTGTCTTAGGGGGCAAGGGGCTGTGTTTTTGATGGGTGTTTTGAAGAGTTTGTATTTAAAATTTTTTTAAAGTATTCATACTAAAAAAGCATAAAATTCGTCCCCTATTGTAGCTGCTTTTTTAAAGGGAGAATTAAAATAACAAAAAAAAAGAGATAAAAAAATTAAATTTTTCCTTTTTTTTACAATTATGTAATTCATACCAAGAAAGCAAAAAATCCTGAATTTTGTTTTGGGGTCCTTACAGGGAAAAAGATGCTATTTCCCAAAACAAAAACGGGGACATTTTACTTTCCTGCAAAGATGCTTCCCCTACCGATATCACCTTAGGCTCCAAGTTTATTTAGGCTAAAAAAACTCCAAAACAAATTTAAAGCTTCATAAAATTGACCTGATAATTGCTGTTACCCTTCCCCCTCCCCAAATATAAGCCAGCCTTCCCCAAAGGGTTGGAAGAGGGGGTTTTTACTTTTTTTTACGTTTTGTATATATGGATAAATAAATATTTTAAAAAGGCATTTCCCCCTGTAATTTTTTTCCCTTTAATTTAAGTGCAAACTGTCACGTAAAGGGGGGGGACAGGGGCCCAAAACGGGAAACCACCCACTGTCCCTGCCTACTTGCGTGGGGCCCTGGGCGGCAGACACCAACGGGGCACACCCCTCGTGCAAAAGTTGGGGCCCAGGAGGAAGAAGGGTCATACAATCCGGGCCCAATAACCTAAGAAAGCCAACCCCAAAAAATGGAAACCCAAAGAAAAACCGAACAACCCAGGTAAAAGCACAAGGGGAGGGGGGAAAAAATCAGGGTTTAAGCTGAGGCAGTGAAAAGCAGGGGTCTGGTACACAAGTAATTTCGGGCAAAAAAAAAAAAAAAAATAACAGGAAAGCAAGGCAGCCAGGAAATATCGCAGCACTCACCCTGCGGGAGTTTAAATGTGGTTCCCAGATACCCCCCCCGTAGCTGTTTGGAGGGCCCCCGGGTCCTCCCATTGGTGGTGCGATACGCCCCGCCGGAGGGGCGGGGCCCCTCTGTACTCACAAAGCTTCAAAAAATGGTATCGGGTGGGTCGCATTCAGAGCTGCGCTGTTGCCCCCTGAGGCTGGCCCCACCTAGCTCTGACAGTGCCCCTTTTTTGGGGGGGCCACGGGGCCCTTCCTTTTGGGTTTTCCCGGTGAGACCATGAATTTCCCTTTATCAGTGATGGCATGGGGGGATTTCACCGAACCTATGAATCCCTAAGCCATACCTTTAAAATGGACCAGGTACGCAGTGACCTTTGGGCCTTACGGGAAATCCAAAATTCTGGAAAAACTCGTATTCTAACCCCCCTCTATAAAAAACTGGGGAGGGGCCTAAGGACGGGTCACAGGCTGAATGACCTTTAAAAAGTGCACGAGAAACACGTTGTGTTTTGGAGAGAAGAGGGTAATTTCAGAAAATCCCCACTGGAATTTAACCCCCTCCTGAACCACATATGGATTACAAATGGGGCGGATTTTACAGGGGGAACTTTCAATCGCGATTTCGGGGTATAACCATACTTTATCCCAACACAAACCCTCTAGAAAAAAAGTGCCGTCATCAAATTTTTTTTCTGGATTTTTTGGGTAAAACCAAGTTCTTCTAAATTTGGGCCCCCAGTTGTGCACAGTTTTTTAAAATGATAAAAACCACCCCGCAGTGACAGATTTTAGCACGGAAAATAAAATATCCTTTGTAAAAACCATAGTTGCAAAAAAAAGGGTGAGGTACCAGACAGTACACCGATTTTTAAATGGCAAACCCGTCAAGGAATTTTTTTTTCCCAATCTCCCTGCAGATCAAGAGACAAAAAACGGAATTTTTGTGTTCCCTTTGATTTACCTTTTGTCTGCCCATAGTCTCTGGGTGGAAGGCAGAGGGAAGGGCAGGGTATACCCAGAGCCATGCAAAGGGGGCCCCCAAAAACGAGAAAAAAACTGAACCCTCGTCCAAAACAATTATTTTTTGGTAAACCCTGTAAATTTTTCACGTGTTTGAAAGAAGTTCAGCAAGTTTTTTGGCGACGGTTTAACCCCCTTAAAGAACAAGATGGCATGCCCCCTACCACCCAAAAAAAATTTTAGGAGGAATCCCTCATAAAAACCCTGGAAGTGGGGCCACAATGTTCAGGTACAGGTAGAGGGCAAAGTTTCCCCGGGGGAGGTTCTGGGAACCCTTTTCCCGGGCGAGGGGTTCACAAAAATGCCACATGCCTCAAAAATCAGAGACAACAAAGGCCACCGTAAATTAGAAACGCCTTTTTGCCAGAATTCCGGAAGTTCAGAAACAAGAATCATGAAAAATTTTTTTAATACCGAGCCAGAAAGAGTGAGGACAAAGACCTTCGAAAAAGGCAATTTCAGGTTCATAAACCTGGGGATCTTTTCCCAGTGACTAAATCAGGGGAAAAAAGTGAAAAACGTCTCCTTTGGGCAATATAGGGATGGATCCTCCTGGATGCGTGGCTGGCCAAAAACTTTTGATAGTGCATTGGCTTTAACATTCTTGTTACCTGGTTTGTAAGTAAGAACAAAGTTAAAGCGAGTAAAAAATTATGCCCAACGTGCCTGATGTGGATTTAACCTTTTCATATGTTCTAAAAAGGTGAGGTTCTTATGACCAGTAAGGGCCGAGACCTGATGCTGGGCACCTTCGAGGAAGTGGCGCCATTCCTTGAAGGCCCACTTGCCACCAACAACTTCTGATTTCCAACGTCATAATTCCTTTCAGCCAAGGAAAATTTATGCGAAAAGAAGGCACAAGGGCGAAGATTAGTCATAGTAGCAGATCCGTGAGTCAGGACCGCCCCTGCACCATACTCAGAAGCATCAACCTCAACGACAAAGGGTTTATTATGATCTGCCTGAATCAACATAGAGGCAGATACAAAACATTGCTTAAGTTTCTCAAACGCCTCTATGGCCTAAGGTTGCCAATTATTGAATTTCCCCCCCTTCTTAGTCATGTCAGTCAACGGTCGACCTAAGACAGAAAAATTACGAATAAATTTACGATAATAATTAGCAAACCCTAGGAATCGCTGTAGGGCTTTCAGGGACGAAGGGCGCACCCAGTCGAGAATGGCTTGAACTTTACAGGGGTTCATACAAAATGAGTTAAGAGTCAGGATATATCCACGAAACAGTGCTTCTTGCACCCCGAAAACACATTTTTCAAGCTTGACAAACTATTCTCGTTCAGGATTTGCAATACCTGTCGTATGTGTTTAACGTGTGACGACCAATCTTTTGAATAGATCAAAATGTCATCCAGGTAAACGACCATACAACAACCAATGAGTTCCCGGAAAACATCATTAACCAAGTTCTGGAAGATCTCGAGAGCATTACACAATCCAAACGGCATAACCAGATATTCAAAATGACCATCAGGAGTGTTAAACGCGGTTTTCCACTCATCCCCTTCTCGGATACGGATGAGGTGGTAGGTCTTTCTTAGGTCCAACTTGAAAAAACACTTTGCTCCTTGGATTTGATTGAACAGATCTGGAATCAAGGGTAAGGGGTATTGTTTTTTTACTGTTATCTTATTCAGTTCACTGTAATCAGTGCATGGATGGAGGCCTCCATCCCTCTTTCCCACAAAGAAAAACCCTGCACCCATAGGGGACACAGAAGTTCAGATATGCCCCTTCTGTAGGCTTTCTGCAATGTACTGCTTCATGGCTAATCTTTCAGGACCTGACAGATTATATATCCTCATTTTGGGAAACTTCACTTCGGGCAATAGTTCAATGGCACAGTCGTAAGATCTATGAGGGGGTAGTATCTCCGACTGTTTCTGAGAAAATACTTCAGCAAAGTCACAAATAAACACAGGAATCTGCTCCATCTCTGTATGGCCTAGTATGATAGGGAAACATCTGTCAAAACACTGTTGTCCCCACTTGATTAATTCTCCTGAATTCCAGTCAAACACTGGGTTGTGTTTCTGAAGCCAGGGCAGCTCCAAAACCAGATCCGCGGGCAGCCCCTTCATGATAAATAGAATACACTTTTCGGCATGTATGGATCCTACCACCATCTCCAGCTCAGGAGTGCAATGTTGTATTGTGCCCCTAACTAGTGGAGTGGAGTCAATAGCCACAACCCGCAGAGAATCAGATAGCGGTCTCCAAGGTAGGCCTAGACATTTGGCGAAGCACGCATCTACAAAATTAGAAGCTGAACCAATATCCACAAAAGCATTCTCAGAACAAGTATGAAATCCCAACTGGGCGCAGTATCTTTTTGGATACAATAGGAAATATCTGCTTGCCTAGGTGACCTTCCTGCAAATCACCTAGGCGCTGGAGTTTTTCGGCCTGGTCTTGCTCTTGGAACACTCCCGGACGACGTGTCCATCTTCGCCACAGTAAAAGTTTAACCCTGGATATGAGAAGTCCTACGGTCACTAGCAGCGGTTGCAGAAGAAGCCCCCACTTGAATCGGCTCCTCTGGGTTTATATCGGGAACCGTGGGGGTAATGGTGACCATGGATTGGACCACCAAGGGGGAAGCCTTCTCTCGACGCCTCTCCCTAAAACGTCTGTCCAGATGAACGGCTAGTGCCATAGCCTTATCTAAAGTACCAGGTGTAGGGTAAGCTACCAACATATCCTTCACATGGTCAGCTAACCCTAATCTAAACTGGCATCTAAGAGCTGGGTCGTTCCAGCCAGGAGGAACACACCAGCGATGAAATTTGGAGCAATACTCCTCCACAGTCTTTTCGCCCTGCCTCAAGGTGGTCAGCTGAGCCTCGGCCACAGCCTCCCTATCAAGGTCATCAAAAAGTACGCAAAGAACCTGTCCACGGAAGACAGTTCTGGCGAATCAAGTGGTAAAGAGAATGCCCAATCCTAGGGGGGACCCTGAAGTAGGTACATAACAATTCCCACTCATTGCACCTCATTGCCTGAGGTACATGGGCGGAGCCTAAAATACATGCGACATCCCTCTCTAAATGCCAAAAAGGCCTTCCTGTTGCCTGAGAACCTGTCAGGCAAATGAATAGAGGGTTCCACGGGGGGAAGGTAGTCAGGGCCGGGACGACGGGTAGGCAGAGATAGGCGATCGCCTAGGGCGCCTACCTCTGCCTGTCCCTAAGGGGCGCAAACAGGGGCCCCGAACCTCGTCGGGCTCCAGGCCGCTGCCATGGGCCTGGAGCACCGACTGGCCTTTCAGCTGCATGTGTGTCCGCTGGATGCACAAACAGCTGACCGTGCTTATGCGGAGCAGAGAGCGAGCACTCCCTGCTCCGCAGACAGTGTCGCACCCGCTCACCGGAGGATCACTGGATCCTCCGGTAAGCCGCAGGGCCGACACAGCGGGGCCGCCGTGTCCTCATAGCGCCGAGGACCCGCCTCGCCCCCGTGCTGCTCAGCTGGGCAGCGTCGCGATGAAGTGATGTCATTGCGATGCTGCCTCTCCTCGGGCGCCCTGCCCATCATAGGCTGTGCGCCCGCGGAGCTGCCGGAGGAGCGTCCCGGGGCTGGAGGCGGGGCCTGAAGAGGAGCGTGCGCCCGGGAAGAAGGTGAGTCTTCATGTGGTTATTTTTGCCTGCCTGTGGTCCCATATGCCTGCCTGTGGCCCCATACGCCTGCCTGAGCCCCCATACGCCTGCCAGTGGCCCCTATATTCCTGCCTGTGGCCCCATACGCCTGCCGGTGGCCCCCATACGCCTGCCTGAGCCCCCATTTGCCTGCTTGTGTCCCCTATACGCCTGCCTGTGGCCCCATATGCCTGCCTGTGGCCCCATATGCCTGCCTGAGCCCCCATACACCTGCCTGAGCCCCTATACACCTGCCTGAGCCCCTATACGCCTGCCTGAGCCCCTATATGCCTGCCTGAGCCCCCATATACCTGCCTGAGCCCCTAGCTATATACCTGCCTGAGCCCCTATAGCTATATACCTGCCTGTGTGCCCCTATATACCTGCCTGAGCCCCTATAGCTATATACCTGCCTGTGTGCCCCTATATACCTGCCTGAGCCCCTATAGCTATATACCTGCCTGAGTGCCCCTATATACCTGCCTGAGTGCCCCTATATCAATATAACTGCCTGAGAGTGACCCTATATCTATATACCTGCCTGAGTGCCCCTATATCTATATACCTGCCTGAGAGTGACCCTATTTCTATATACCTGCCTGAGTGCCCCTATATTTATATACCTACCTGTCTAAGGGGACAATATACATACACCTGCCTGACTGAGAGGGTATATCTATATACCTGTCTAACTGAGGGGACTTATATACCTATAAGTAAGGAGTTGCTGGAAATGTGAGGATTCTAAGATATTTGTGTCCAAATCTACAGGGACGAGTATTGGCCGGGAGAAACCAGCATGAAGGTGTGAACCGGATGGAGAAGAAAAGGGAAGGTGAACGACGCTGATCAGAAATGATGTCTCCTGTGAGTCACTAAATGTAGCTGCAGTTTAATCACTTATATGTCTGCAGAACATCTACATACAACTAGTATCTACCACTATATGGTCACTGTATGGCGGTGGTATATGTCTGTAGAGCCTGTGTACAGCTGATAGTCACATGTGGGGGTTGCGTTTGGTCAGGGTCTGGCAGGATTATTTGATCCTTAAGTAGTAATAGTTTTGGGTCTTGGTCTTTTAGGAGGTTTTTTTAGTAACAATCATTGGTCTGGTAGATTTGCTCCATGTATAGGTGGATTATTTGGTGATTGTTATTTAGGGATATTACACGGTCATACATAGGTGAGCAATTTTGAAAAAGCCAATTTGTCATTGTGCAGTGACTGCTGAGGAGATGGACTGGAGCTATGTGGAATATGCAGAAAATTAGTGACAGGACCTGTCACCTGGGGTGAGAGGACTTAGTGTGGGGGGGTGCCATTTTTTTGGGGAGCGAGGGGGGCGCCATTGGCTGTACTTGCCTAGGGCACCAAAATGCCTTGTCCCAGCCCTGAAGGTAGTGCAGGGACACTTGGATTTGGGGAAGTCTCCTGCTGTTGTACCCGCAGCACCAGATCCTGGACTAGCTGGGTAAGCCCCTGCATCTTCTCTACCAGAGCTGTCATGGGGTTCATAGTAACAGGAGAGCAGTAATGGCTTGGGCCTGCGATAATGTCACGTCAAGGGGGGTACAGTGAGCCCTAACTGGAACCCAGCCCACTGTCCATGCCTACTTGACGTGCTGCCCTAGGTGGCAGACACCAACTGGGCGACAGTCCCTGCTCTGCTAAAGTGCTGGGGCCGTCAGGAGGAAGAAGGGTCAGACAGTCTGGGTCAATAACCAATCAGAAATGCCAAGCCACAAATCGGAACCAAAGAGAAACCGTAAACAATCAGAGGATAAGCCGAGGTCAGTGAGCAAGCAGGGGTCTGTTACACAAGTAAGCAAGTACAAAACAAATAACAGGAAAGCAAGGCAGCCAGGAAATATCACAGGTGCAGCACTCAGCTGCAGGGAGTTTAAATGTGGTTCCCGGATTCTGCCTCTGTAGCTGATTGGAGCAGCCTCCAGGTCCTCCCATTGGCTGGTGCAACACGCTCTCTCTCCGGAGTGGCTGGGCCTCTGTCACTCACACAGCTTACAGCAGAATGTGTATCAGGGTGTGGTCGCAATTCAGCTGCTGCACACTGTTGCTCCCTGCTGGTCGAGCGCCACCTAGCCCTGACCCAAAACATTGCTTGTATTCATTATGAAATATTGACTGGTTATTATATGAATGTCTGTTAGGTACAGATTCTATTTCTGAGACCTGCAACTATCTAAAAAAGTAGCTCCTGTACTCCGTTGTGTTGCAACTGCAAAGACCAGAGATAGGTACGCTAGTATGACTCTCTCTGTCTTTCCTGTGGAGTTTCCAAGTACAGCCAAGAGGGGGAACCTGCACCTATTAGACATTTTTGGTATAACCTGTCAATGTGCCATACATATCTGAGATGTAAGAGTATAGAGGTTCAGTTGCAAGACCCTTATTGTTATTCCCTTATTGTTATGTTTGTTGCTTCTTACTATTGATCATTGCATTATTTTATGCCTACCACTGATTTTTAACGTATAACTAAATCAACATCATATTACAAAGTGATGCCATGTTGTACTGTTATTAAGAGGGTTGTCTAATCAAAAACATTTATTATCTATTTACAGTGCTTGACTGTCTCCACCAGTGTCATGGACGGCAAATGGAATAGCAGCCTGGAACCTTGGAACCCCAACAATCATTTATTTACCATATGTTCCATGAATTAGTATTACAAAAACATTGTACATTCTACAAAATCAAATTCACTTGATGGATTGGTCTGGTGCAGTTTTTTTTAGCAAAATTAGCCACACTTATTTAAAATTCCGGATAATCCTGTTAAGTCAAATTATTTTTATACTAATATTATAACAAGTAAATATATAACTTAATGCACCATGGATGTAACCAAATGCAAGTTAGCCCTTATGCAGCCTACAATTAATTGGAACATTAAAATATGGTGGAGTACATTATAGTATATGTAGCACAGGTAGAGAGCAGTATAGTAGAGGGTCATCAGAGAAGAACTATCTAATGACCACTTAACTTTTAACAGGTGGCATAAATGATCTTCTTGCACAGGGTCTCTCTTTATATATGTTTCTATATGTTTGCTTCTGACGTACAGTATACATAAAACAGTGATAGATAGTGACTCAGTAGATCACATACAGGTATTACAGTACAGGTAGCATAATTAGATAGCAGTACAGTACAGGTAGATGTAAAAAAGCTTAACAGTATATGCAGCATAGATGGACAGCATAGAAAGATAGAGATAGAAAGCACCTACAGCTGCTACAAGGTCTGTACCCTTACTGGTTCCAAAGCTACTTGGTGCGTCTAGTGTTGATCGAACTGTTCTAGAAAACTTAAGTTCTAGTACAATTTTTAGAACTCGAACCAAACATTTTACTGTTTGTTCAAGTAAAGTTCTAGATCTAGTTCTACACATCATTTTCAGTTTCGTTTTCAGCCCCTTTCTGCACTTTTGGCAGCTATCCAATCACCTTTCTGCACTTTTGACGACCATCCAATCAGTGCAGAGCACAGTGAAGTGTCAAAAACGTCACCGCAGAGGTGTAGAGCTTTCATTGGCTGCTAAAATCACATGACCATGTTATATATATATTTCACCTTATTGCCTTGTGAACGCCATTTTCAGCTCATTCTTTGTACAGTACAGACTGTTCTTAGTTAGTTGTATAGCATTTTCCTCTCCATAGACATCAATAGGAGAGTTTGGTATTGCTGGCTGCATCTTTCCTACACCCAGAAGCTGTTATTTGGTAACATTTGCAGGCTCACATAATACCTATCTCTCATATACATGAATATATATTAGAGTGCTTTGTTTTGCTAAATCATGCTCAGTGCCCAAAAGTTCTGTTTTTGCAGTTTTAGGGGTTCAGTAATTGTATAATGCACCATCTCCAAATCCCCTATGTCTCAAGGGGGCTTTTGGTCCCCTCTCAGGATGGAGGGCACCATAGCAGTTCCTACCGCTGTACCTCCTATAGCTATGCCCCTGCTTTCAAGCTGTTCTCATCTTTTCAGTTAGTCATTGAAAGGAATGAAGTATTTTAGCCTCTCAATTTTTTTATTGTCACTCTTAGAGCCAAATTTTCTTCACTAAATAGTTCCACATATCAAGTTTACTGTTTGGATGGTAACTCCAGCTTCTCCTCTCCTGTATAGGTATAAAAATTAACCAGAACCTCTTCTCCCATTGACTTTAATGGGGTTCGAGTTCGAGTTCTAGTTTGAATAGAACCTCGAACCGAACACATTAAACTAGAACTTTTTACTGCTCACTCATTTCTAGGTGCGTCAATTAATTATATCCTGAAATGGATATACATTCCATTCTCGCAGTCCAGCACACAATATAGGGGTAGTTTCTGTGGACAATTTATCAACATTCACCTAGCACAGAATTAAACAGCTAATCTTTAGAATTGTGAGGAGCTGACAGGCAAAAAGCGACTTGTCAGAAGAGAGGCGCCGCCATGCCAGATTTAAGTCACATGAAATGAGTGTATAGGGGGCCTAAATGTATGAACCTGTCAAAAATCTGGTGTGTGGTATATTTTGCATAGCATAGCGTATCTTAGGTGCATAACTTAAGTGCATAGCATATCTTAGGCGCATTGCTAGCTTACTTTAGGCACATAACTTAGGCACATTCAAATGTGTTGTGCCTGGCGCAAAGTGCAACTAGTTTTGGTGTATGATTGTTCATACATATATAGCATAGGGTGTACTGAGAGGGAATCTAAACAGAAGGTCAGCCCAGAGAAAGTAACTGTGCAAAGGCAAGCTTTTGGAGACCAAAATGGACACCATTGCTTTCTGGCACAAAATAATCAGACTAAAATTATTTAACCTTTTTTTTTTTTTATTTTGTAGAAAAAAGTGCACAGTAAAAAATAATTAAAATAAAAAAAAACAGTTGAGGGAACACCCAATGGTGGGACCCACACCTATCTCTTAAACAAGCCCTAGACCGGTTTCATACATTTGACCCATTGTCTCCCAATTAATTCAAATCTACTTCTAATAAGCATTCCTGGTTAACATTGCAGTGCTCTTTTTCTTGTGGAGACCATAGGTGTAGTACTTGTAAATTTATATCTATAAAGCACTCCACAGTGCTGAAGCCCCCTGAATCTCTACTCCCTCAACTTGGTCTAACACCTTACCCGGTCTCTGAGTTCTGCCTATGAAGCCTCGATTATTCAAACCTCTCATGTTCGCCTCCAAGACTTTGCACAAGCTGCACCAGTTCTATGGAACATGCTTCTCTGTGCAATCATGCTTACTCATAATCATCATATTTTTAAGTGCACCGTGCAAATACATGTTCTCAGGCTCTCCTACCAAGATCCCCAATTGCTAACACCCTGCTTTCAGTTACACAATTAAATTTCGGAGTTTTGCCCCAATTGCCTTGGGCACTCACAGGTACTTATTCGCCTCATTGACTATCACTACTAGCGGCGCGTATAAAGTAGAAAGTGACTATGAATTATTGACGGATTAAAAAATTATTATCTGGAAGGTTCATAGTAATGAATTTTTGTGCGACTTTAGATTCTTCCTCGGTATTAGATTAAGGGTTTCTTAACTGTAATTAGTGTGAGCGATTATTATCACAAAATAAAA